>VZRZ01006915.1:221711-263169 GCA_013398175.1 Climacteris rufus | reverse complement strand
CTGCCCAGCGGAGTTCAGCGGCGCCTCCTGCTGTTTGTTTTTCTTTCTATCGTGACTACACCAATTAACGGGAAAGTTATTTTATTAATTCCTAGTTCTATTTATGGTTATTATTGTTGTTATTACTTGTTCATAAATATTAGTAAAGAACTGTAATTCCTTTTCCCGTATCTTTGCCTGAGAGCCCTTGATTTCAAAATTAAATAATTCGGAGGGAGGGGAAAAAATCATGTTCTCTGTCTTAAGGGAGGGTTCAACCTCTCTTAACAGACACCTGTCTTTCAAAACCTAGACAATGACGAAGTCAGTGACTGCTGTTGTTTAAGCCCAGCTGGAGATTAAGCACCACACAGCCACTTGCTCAGTTCCCCCTTCTATCCAACCCTCACTCTGGTGACAGGGGGACGAGAATCAAGTTAAAACATGTATGTTGAGATAAGAAGAGTTTAATAATTGAAAATTAAGTAAAATATCGTAATAATGGTAAATTATAATAATAAAATGGGAAAAACAAGTGATGCACAACACAGTTGCTCACTGCCTGCTGACTGATGTCAGACCCCTCTTCCCAAATCCAGATCGATCTTCCTTCCTGATAATTCCCCCAGTTTATATACTGGGCATAGTGTTCTACAGTGTGGAATATCCCTTTGGTCAGTTTGGGTCTATGCTCCGTCCCAGTTTCTTTTCTGAACCTCCTCACTGGCAGACATTGAGACAAGGAAAAAATAGTCCTTGACTTAGGATAAACACAACTTAGCAAAACCCAAAACATGAGTGTGTTATCAGCACCATTCTCATTTTGAATCCAAAACACAGCACTGTAACAGCTACGGAGAAGAAATTAACTCCACCCTAGCTGAAACCGGAACAGTAACATACCTGGTGCCTGATTTCAAGAGACATCTATTAAGACATACACTTAAAAGTGCATGAGTGGAGGAGTCTTGCTAGAAGTATTTAAATGCAGCTGAAACCCAGTTGACGTTTTATCAGAGAATTGACAAGGCAAACCACTTGCTCAGGGGCTGTCTCTCCTTCAGCTGTTTTGCACAAAGAGAAATCCATCAGCCAGGAAGTAGTCTGGCAGTTTTTGTTCCAGCCAGGTCTGACGCATCAGGACTGCAAAAGGGGGAAAGGCAGAAGACAGGGGAAAAGACATCAGCATAGACAGCTAAGAAATATCAACTCCAGTCCTAGTGCAATGTTTCTCAGATTGCTGTTTTGGGCTTTAATAAACACTGAGAGCTGAAGTCTTCCCAAAGACTTGCTGCAGTCTAAAATCAGTCTGGACAAAATCAGATATAATACTCTGATTTCAAGGAGCATAAGCCCAAGTTCACCCCTTCGCAGTTCCCTGGCTGGGAATTGGTGAGGGAATGGCTGCCTGTCTCCTAATGCCCCAGGCTTCCGAGCAAGCTCAAGTCCCCAGACATGGTGCCACAAACTGCTGAGACCATCCAAATGTATTGGAATGTCCAGCAGTGAGGCAAAGGAAGGGACCATGCTGAGTTTGCAGCCTCCAAAGCTCAAAGCACAACCTGTCTCTTCTTCTCCAAAGCAAGAGGGCTCCCAGGAAAAGGGAACCAGACTTCAGCCTGGGAGAGAGGCAGAGTTACACTCATACTGGGACAAAACCATGGGCGCCACAGGGACATGGTGACCGTGTTGGCAAGTAGACCTGGGAGAATGTGACCCTCAAAGACTGTTGAGTTTTCTACCCTTTCAGAAGGCACAAGGTGGTTTGTTAATTTCTTGACCTCTACACTTCATGCACCTGAATGGTCCTAACCATTCAATTTGTGAAAAAATTAAAAGCTCAAACCAAGCATTTACCTTATGCTGCCACTTGATGTGATATAATGTGACGTATGGTGCCAGATGCAGTCACAACCTATATCCCAAAATAACTTCATAGACTATGTCATGACATGAAATAATAGGAAATTATGCATGACAAATGAATACCTAAAAAAGCAGTAGCAGCTGGATGTGCAATCTCTTCTTCAACAGTTCTCATAGCATGCTTGTTGGAATAGTTTCCCTTATAACCATTAAGAGGCACTACACATCAACTCATTTTGCAGTACACCAAGCTGGGACAAATCCCTTTACACCACAAATCCTTGGCTTCTGGAGCTTTTCCTTTTTAATTAGTAAGATACAGTGTGATCCTCTTACCAAGTATTTTCACAGTTCACCACACATTGTTGAGAGCACCAATACACCAGCTTCGATTTTGGTACAGGTATTCCAAAGGCTGCCGGGTTCAGAGGTTCTGCTTGATTTCAGGGAGACAGTGTGAAGAGTTGCCCATGTCATCCTTAACCCAAGGCAAGTTTCAGGGGCACTTGAAGTGTCTGCACAGTAAGATTAAGTTCTGCTTTACTTTGTTTTTTTTCAGTCTGTTTAGATGTGGTATATAAAGGGTAGTTTTGGAAGATATAAAGGGTATGTAATCCAAGTAAAGGGTCTTTCATGATACTGACATTTCCCATTTCACCTGAGTCAGCTGGACACCATGGAAGGCTGCAAAGAGCACAGGATTATGCTTCCCATGCAATGAAATACACTGCTGTTAGATTTGGGAGGGAAGATAAAATGCCTTATATGTGCACCGAAGCATAAACAAATGCTTTTTCAGGCAAAAGAAATTTTTGTGTAGTTGTAGAAGTGAACCCACTGTTTCACACTTTAATGGATCAACTGCCTGTTAATACAGTAGTGATAATGGCACATGTTGCAGCAAATACTCTGTGGTCTTAGACCATTTATTTTGGTTTAGATAAAATAAACTACATGTATTTTGTTCTCTAGCTGAACTGCACTACATTGGTTGTTTAAACCTAAGAGGTCAAAAATGTGTTATTAATTGCAAACTATTTTAATAAAGAAGCATTTTAGGATGGTGGGGTTTTATATAAATATGTATAAATGTACACATATTCTATTGAATAAATATGAAAAATAAATATTTTTCTGCAGATGCAAATAGCATCATTGTGGAAATTTATTCTTTAATCACATATTCTTTTTTTCCATCATGTGTTTCAGATGATCTGGAGTGCAGTCATGTACCTCTGTCATCAGCAAGCTTTGGAACTTCACTATCAATAATCACATTGGTTGACATGAAGGAATGATGTTTATTTCCCACTAGCCTTTTAATCCCCTTAATTAGAATTTGAATCTCTCTGATATTTAGAGAACTGGAAGAGACAGTTAACTTTGATTCCATTCACTTTCATTGACTACCTTGGCTTTTTCACATACGGATTATACCCTAGCATTACTTTGTAGAGTCACAGTTATTGTTCACACTGGCATTGCTGATGTTACGTTCTTGTATCTCTCTCCTGTGTCTGGCATATTTGCCCTACATCCAGAAGTCCCCTCTGTTCGAGTTATGTGCAGAGCACTTGGCCTCTGGAGTTCAGGGCAATAACCATTCCTATTATTAAGAAACACCAATCCCCAAGTCAATCCTGCTAAGACACGCTGTAAGTGACTTTAAACCATATATGCAAATATATGCATATATACACTTAGCAAGTTAACTTTGAAGAGGAAGGAGAAAAAGGAACTGCTATTACATTCCACAGAATGTGCAAGGTTTGTGGCAAACAGGTCAGTCATCTTAAACCTTCACACTCTATGTATTTTTCTACACAACAGCCTTTCTGAGCATAGGAAAATCATAGAACCTGCCTAATCCTGTTATGGAATTTTGCTTTCAATTTTAGGAACAGAATCACAAATTCTGGATCTTTTCCTACAGCACTTGAGAGCTACCATGTCTATAAAACTGAAAACAAAACAAAACAAAACTTACTGACATTCGAGCATAATAAAGAAGTTGAATAATGCAAGATTTCAGTGAAAATGTTCTATCTTCTGTTCATAACATGACTCTCAAACAGGCTTCATTCACCAATGGTCAGGCCAAAATACTGAGAAATAAAGTGGTATCTAAGCCAGCTTCAAAATTATGAAGACAAATTGGGAATTGGTGGCTTTGTCAAATAGTTCAGAAAAATGCTATCAGCTGACATATTGAACTTTCGACTTCATACCTTCAAGGACAACAAATAGCCTGTCACGTTAGCTCCTGCAATGTAATTAGCACTAATAGCTACATAAAGTAAGCAATTACTTTCAAAATGTGATGGATGCAAGTACAGTTTTTTAACAATTACAACCTAGAGTTCCTCTCTAAAACCACAGCAATTCATCTTGAATGACTCATGTGATATTACTTCTACTCTTCAACCAGTATAGGGTGCTGATTCAACCCCAACAGTGCCTTTGCTTTCACAAAATAAAACCCTGAGAGGCAATTTTCCAAAACGAATATTCTTAATCCTCCCTATAACGTGAAACAGGATGACAATACCATCACACAAAAAGTTTGAAATGTATGGATTTAATTCTCAGTCTGTGGAAAACTTTGGTCTCTGCACTTTTCCCTTCATAAATATAAATGTTTGTGACAACCTTGGGAAATCAACTTTCCTTTGGGAATTATCATTGACTTCTAGTATATGTGTCTTGGCAGAGATGCTAAATAAGGGTTTAAAATCATACAACTATTCAACAAATGTATAGCCTTTCTTTGTAGTTACAAATTTAGAAACATTTGCATTGCATTTTCCAGTATTTTCAAGCTTAGCTCTTGAAGAAAAAATAAATAAATTGATTATACTGCATCCAAAAGTAATCTGTTTTTAGCAACAAGAAAGAGATGCTGATAATAAAGCTTAAAGACATAATAGAATATTTTTTACAATATTCAGAATTGCTTTTTTTGAAGCAACAAGATCTGCAATGTACATGTGTATAACTGATCTAAAGTACAAACCCACTGGAATAAATAATTTTACTTTGGGAAAACAGCAAAAACTCCACTTGTAGTATGTATACACAGGGTGGGAATGTCCTGGCTGCACTTCTATTTCAGAAGGATCAATTAGAATGAAGAACTAATGTTGCAAACTGTGACTATTTCACTAATACTGAAATACTGTGACTATTTCACTAATAGTGAAATACTGATACTGTCAAACATGAATCTGTTGTGATATTTAAGCAAGCAGTATGCAGAAACTATGCTGGAAGCTAGGAGTGATTAGCTGGAACAGGAAATTCATCCTTTTAAGAGAGTAGAGAATCTCTATGGGCATTCATTCAGTAATCTCTTTAGATACGTTTTCTGTGAGTTAGTCAGAACCTCAGAAGACTTCAAATTGTATGTTTGGTTCGTTGAATTATGAACTGAAGAAGATACAAAAACTTCTGTAACAAATCTACAATAGAAACAAAATCCAAGAATCTCTAGTTTTCCCTGAGGTGAATACCTGGTGTCTCAATAACACTGGAAGAACCTCTATAGCTTCAGATAATACCCTTATTCTGTTTGCTATGCTGTTTTGTCTAACTGGTGGATATAAAATCTGTATGGACCAGAGAGTGCTGGTTGCTAACAGTTTTTATTGTTTTCCATGTTTTTTACTTAGTACTTTACATATTTTTCCACTTCTTTCCAACAGTTTTTCATAATATTTAAAATTATGTCTTTATATAATTAGTATATAACTAATCTAAAACATTTCAGATAATCATATGAAGGTAAATGCAAAAAATACACTTATAAAATTATGTCTAACACAGTCAAGAAAAAAAAAAAGGTAAGCATAGTGTAATCTTTCTGATAAAAATCCTCTTATTCCCCAGACTCCTTGTGTTTGAATAACCAAAGACAAGATTTTGAACAGCCTGTCACACACAAAATGTTACAATAGAGTAGAGAATCAAAAGAGAGAGAATTTAATCTTTTTATTGCTATGGAAAAACCCCCTGATGCTCCCGAAGAGGCTCTGCAAGGAATGAGGAAACAATCGGCAGAGGGTCATACAATCATAGATTTATTAATTTGGAAAAACCCTCTAAGATCATTGAGACCAAGCGTTATCTTGGTACTATCAAGTCTACCACTAAACCATGTCCCTAAATGACACATCTATGTCTTTCTAACACTTCCAGGGACAGTGACACCAGACTTCCCTGAGCATCCTGTTTCAGGGCTTGATCACCCATTTTAGTGATGACATTTTTCTAATATTTAATCTAAACCTCCCCTAGAGTATCCTGTTTATGTCCATCCTTTCCTCTCTGTCAGAACACACCTGACTTGAACCTTGAGGACAACAAGAGTAAATTTACTCAAGAGGAAATTATGACCTTTGTCTTCAAATATTCACTGGTGTTGTGTGCACATAGTTTGCATTTCTCTCAAAACATACTGTCAAATATGCTCCAAGTACTGCAACCTCCAAGGATTCAGCAAAACATTTTGGAAAACTGTACTGCATCTGTGCAGGTGATGTTTGCAGTGATCTGTTGCATCTGCCATTGGTAAGGCCACAGGCATATCTGGCATTTGCTGTAGTGTCAATTTTGCAGAGATAGCCCTACGCATAAAATGAGGTTTGAATCTTTCCTGGGTGTTTGACTGCAGGATTAAAAACTGTGCAGCTATGAATTCACTACAGTTGTCCCTCCTGCAGAAATGTTTGCCCATGAGTGACTACCCTGACATGACCGTTCTCATGGGAACCTGTGACTGTGCTGAGCCAACATGCCCTAAAATAAGATAGGGTTTATTATCTTGGATGTAAATTTTAATTTGCAAATATTCTGAACTGTATGCTTTCTGTAATTTTTAGTGTCTCAGACCACATTTTTTTTGCTCTATATCTCACTATAATGTGCATCTTGTTCACAACTGCAGAGCATTGCTGGCTCACGTTCAGTGCATACATCACTAGATACCAAGGTGATTTTCCACATCAGTTTTCCCCATCTTGCCTTTATTTGGTCCAACGTCTTGCTCCATCTTGCATATATTCATACCAAATCATGCATTTATTTCTACCTACTCAATTTATTTGAGTTTTAGAAGTATTTGTACACCCAGCTTCCATATTTTCTGAGACTTTTCCCTAGTATGTCAAGGTAGTTTGGATTTCTAATTCTATCCTGCAGTGTGATTTCTGCAAGATATGCTCTTATTCTTTCATCCAAGTTATTAATGAAAATACTGAACAGCATCACTGCATTACAGAACTTTACTCTGCACAGTCCCTTGGTGTGACAATGAATGACAATGATCAAGCTTTCTCTTTATGTGATATGGTCTGCAGTTCTGCTTTCACTTTACAGTAGTTTCAGCTAATTGAGATTTTCCTTAGTTTCTTCATATACTTCTTTATATCTGTCTTTATATATTTGCTTTATACTATTAAAAGAATATGATATGGCAGTATCACAGATCTTCCTAATGTCATGGTAATTTTCTGTCTACTCCTTTTTGCCAAAAACACAGATAAACTGTGTGGCCTGATCTTATGTTGCTAGAAGATAGACATAGTGTTTGTTCATCTGTCAGAGCTTACTCAGCCTTCAGGAGTTCTCAGGAAAAGTTACTACAGATTCCTGATTGCCTCAGCCAATCTGCCCTTCTGTGATTCTCTTATCTTTTAATGAGAAGTTGAGTGTTCTCAGTCAAACATAAGATGTTTTGCATTTCCTGGCTTTGAACAAGCTGTCCACAGCCAGACACAAGCAGTCAGAGAGGTCTCCTCTGTAACTTCCTACATTAATGAATCACAGAGTTCACCACTTCACCTGCCCACTGATAGTGGGCAGCCTGAGCAGCCTAAAGCAAGCATCAAACACTGACTAAGACTTTATGTCTGACAGTGTTATAGCTCAGGTCCCAGTAACAGCCAACTTTTGCAGCTCCCTTCTCAAGTTCTTTACAAGAGTAAAACTTAGAAATTTTAAAACTTCCTGCTTAACAGCTGCCTTGTGGAGAAACAAATCAGTAGAATTTTAATTTTTTTTCTTTTCTCTCTCAAATGAGACAGATACAGGAAGCTATTCCTGTGGAGATACAGGCAGACTGGGAATCTTCCACCATAAATTGGGGAGCCTGGAAGTCCAAACACCTTTACAAATTTCCAAAGATGCTGAAGTCAGAAACTCTGAGCCTAGGGCTTCCACAGTACTACAAGGCAGCAGTTTTTCAGCTGGATATCTGCAAATACTGAAATGTGCTTAAAATCCAAATCATTAATGCTTTTTCAGACATTGAATGACTTAAATTATCTTTTACAAAAGATTACAAGGAAAATTACTGATTGTTTCTCATGTGACTTCCACAACAAATCATTCCACTAGTTAAGAACGGGGTGGAGATTTTTTCAGAGAGAGCACTGGTCAAAATTTATGTTTAAAAAAAGACAATTTAACTAGAATAAAACCAATGGATAAAGAAAGATGTCAATTAAAAAAACTTGATTGCAAAAACATGTAAATTTATTTGAATCATTTCAATTTTCCATTTCTTTTTCAGTTAGAGAATATTGTTTTGAATATGATTAAAATCATAATTGCTTTGTGATTTACTTTGCTTAGCAATATAAAATATGCAAACTACCATTCTATTAAGTTACAGCTATAAAATATATTTTACATTATAATATCTTGATGTTACCTGATTAAAACAATTAAATGGTTCTGAAGAATTTTTCTCATCCTGTGGGAAGCTGATAAATAATATTTTTGTGTGATTGTCAAGTAAGACAAATTTGAAAGTGTCACAGACAAATTCACAATCTTACCAGCTCTAAGGAGAAGAGAGGAATGTGCAAAACTAGGCACACAGTAAATATAAATGATGATATTTCCATCCAAATTAAATGCTTATTTATTCAATACAGGTGAACAAAAACCAATACTCAAATATCACTCCAAGTTTTGTTTACATTATTTCAATAGCTGGTATGGCTGGTGAGCAGCTGCTTACACGTTTACACATTTCCTACTTATATTTATTTCTGCAATTTCCTGTATGGTTTGCAAATCCTCTATTATAACATTTTATTCATGGCTTGTTCTACATTTCATGCCATTGTATGACACTTGCAAATATACAGAAGCTTCCAGGTAAAAGCAACTGCCCTGGTTTTGGACTTCGGGCTAAATTCTGCACTTTTTTCTTCTACCCAAAAAAACAGCAGTATAGGCCTGTGGAGAAAGTAAACATCATTATTCTGTTAATTGTAGAAGATCCTGAGGATCTAAACTTCCACAGCTTTTACTGAGTACAAGCTGGGATAAACTCAATGTCATGATTACATGAGGGATTAATTATAAAATAATCAGCTTGGCTTTAGGAAAATAGAATTTTTAAAAATAAGAACAATTATTACAATGGAATGAAGTATATCATGCTAATACACAATTATGAGCACTGTTAAGAACTACTGATATTTATTCCTTGGTTGTGAAAGACTAGAGCCTTCTCTCAAAAGCCATTGTGAGTGTAATTCCACTTGTACCGAGAAAAAGCCTTTCTCTTAAAAAATTATCTTAAGACATAAAGAAGGAAGGAATATATTACCGCTTAATACGGCTTATCTGCCGCTTATCAGCCGCGGATGTAAGGAGACGCAGAATAGAGAAGACCGAGGCAGTGTTCGTGTTCAGAGCAAAGGGTGGAAAGGGGGGGAACCCACCTTCTTTTAATTCTTATATACACTTTAAGAAATCACAGTTCATTGGAGAAAATTAACACTTCCATCTTTAACTACAGTGGTTAAAAGAAATGTCCATCAAAGGATCTGTGTCCATGGGAAAGGAATGTAATACAAGATAATTTTACAACAACATAGCTATGTTTACAGAATTCTCGTCCTTGAAAGCTATCTAGCACAGCCAGCTATCCTTAACAGCAAAAATGGGCAACAGGAATATATATATCCTGAGATGAAGCTCAGGTATCACCTGCATATGTATCCATACATAAATGGAGAAGCACTCCCAGTTCTCAACATTTAGATGCAGCCTGGCTGCTCAAAAGATAAATAAATAAATAAAACCTCTAAGTACCATGGGGAGTCAATTGCTCAGATGTGTTAAAAATAGCCTCCTGACTTCTCTCCTGTCAGAGCAGATTTGTTTCTAAGGATGTGAGATACAAGCATGCAATGAAACACAATCTAGATAATCCATTTATTTGTATAGGCAATTATTTGAACAGCCTGAATGAATAAAGAGATTCCTAAAATTACTGTTTCCAAGTGATCAGTACATAATCAGACACCTACTGTTGCAGCAACCTTTAATGAAGGTTAGAGAGACCTTAACCTTGGCGGGAAAATCAGGTACCAGTGGCAACCCTGAAGGTAAAGAAGACCTGTCTAAAGAGAAATTATATTTTACTAATCCCTTCCTTACCTCTTCTTCATGGAAAAAGGTGCACCGTGTGACAGGATATCTCCAAATGACAGGAGTAAATAACAAAATGCTGCTGATAAAATTAACATAAATGAATCCTGGCTCTCCTCCATATATCCCACCTAATTTAGTGATAGTAATTAACAGTGAAAATTAGGTACACATTTTCCACGAGATGATAGGCAATGTGTTTTCTTACTGTCTCTTAAAAGTTAGAGGCATTAGAGGATTCTGTCACTGAGTGTCAGTGAACTTGAGTCTAGAATTCTCTATAAACAAAAAATTTCATAAAAGATGTCTATTCAGCTGAGGTCTCAACAATAGAACCAACACCTGAATACTTTAAAGTCTGATTTCAGACTGAAAGACACCGCAGCACTGCCAGCGTGTTTATTCCACTTTAATAACAGCTGCTGGTTTATGATTCTGCTGATAAAATAGAGCAAATACACAGAACTCTTCTTCTTCTGATAAGAAGTATCAATATGTGATTTTGTAAATAGATAATCTTTAAAGAGAGTTTTTACCTAGAGCTGGCAAACAATTTCTGATAACACCAAAAAAGAAATATATAGAAAGGCTTTTAAAAAGGAAATGAAAGCTCAAAGGAATTTACGTACCTAAGTAACATCAGTACTGTCTATACCGATGATGGGCAACGTACTAAAACAGACAGTCACACATCTAATTAGATACTTTCACACTTCCTTAAATAAATATTTTTTTGGACAAATATGCACAGTATTTGTGCTGGAATCTGCACCCTAATGCAAGAGCCCTGTGTTCTGGCTAATATACACTAATAGTCAAGAAGGGCTCATGCCCAAGAAAGCCTGTTCATCTCTGACAGCTCATCTGGCACAGTGTGCTGCCTCTACTTATGATCTTTGTCCTGCCACTATCCCTTCACAGCTAGGTGCTGCAAACATTTGCTAGAAAATCATGAATGTGCCTTTTGCAGAGCATATGCAACAAATCAAAATCTTTGAGGATGTGTCTGTTCTACCCAATAGATCGTCTGTGCATGCACACTGAGCCTGTGCTTTCAGGACGTGGGGATTTAACCTCCAACAGCTCACACATTACGCTCAGAGGCTGCCTGATGTCTACTGCAAGTTCTGGCTTTGCTGTCCTTACGGAGCACAGCCATGCAGCATGTGTGCTCAGGATGTGTCTGGAGCTTGCCAGGTATATGCCAGTCTGGACAAATATACAAATTCTTCCAAATTCCTGCTTGAAAAACAGGAGGGTAGGTCTTCAGTGTTCACAGTGTAAGTGTTGACTCTGAGGCTTGCTAGGAGTTTTCTGCGGGTGTTTAAGAGAGAAACAAACACAAATGTCTTTGGTTCATCCATCTAGGCCTAGAGAGCCAAGGGGATGACCAACTCCTCCAGGCTAGACTGGATCATACTCAAAAGGGACACATGGACAGGGTAAAGTAAAACAGACCTCAGCATTTGTCAGTCCATATCTGGGCCTACACTGAAATTTGACTTTCCAGTCCCATTCTTCTAAACCACAGTAGCTCTTCTAGAAAACAGAGATGGTTACAGCTGTGCACAGACAGAGCCAGGAGCAATACAGACACTTGCAGAACCTTAGAAACCTGTTTCCTCTGTTCAGCTTTAGGCTAAACGACTTTCCCGGCTCCTCTACAGCAGAGGATCATGGTACTGGGCCAGTCAGGTAATGCACAACACTGCACTGTTGCGGTGACCCAGCCCACCTTGGGGCTGAGTGACATCCATTGGGTGGATCTCTCCACCCAGGACTCCAACCCTGAGGGTGGATCCGAGGGCGAGACCAAGGTTTAAGGCTACTTCCCACTGGGTGTCCATCTAGCAGCATCTCCTCCTCTCCTTCTAGAAACCTCTCTGTTCCCGTAATGCTATTGGTTTAGACTGCTATGTTTATTCATGTGTTTCATTGCTTATGTATTGAGCTCTGGAAAGTTCTGTTCAGTTCGGTTCCCCATTGGTTGATTCAAATATGTTCCTCCCCTAACCCTTTGTGATTTGTTCCCTGTCACCCCTCGTCATTCCCTTACTGGTTTATCCCTTTGTTCCTCCCCTTCTCCGCCCCCGTTTCAAAAGGGGGCTGTAACTGCTCCCCAGGGCTCTTCTTCTTTGTGCCCCCCTTTCGACTGGAACTCTGCCCCTCGGGGCTGGAATAAAGTCGGGATTACAGACAAGGAAAGAGTCCCTCTTTCTTCATTCACCCTCACCTGTTGCCTAGCAATACCTTGCAGCATCCAGCCTTCGAACTGAGCTACTTGCAGGCAGCACCAACAGCTGCAGACAGGACTCTGATTGCCACGCTGCCAGGGCATCAGAACTTGTTGCCTACTGGGCCACCGGGCGGCTTGCGGTCAGCGCAACACATCACGAGCTGCTGGCAGATGAACTCTGCAGTCTAAAAGGCAAACAAGACAGAAGTTTTCTACTTTTCCAGTCCCAACACTTAAGGCAAAAAAAGGATCTGGAGGCAAGAGGCTATTCAGCTGGTCCCTGAGCACACACCAGATGCCCACTCACAGGGTAGTGGCAGGCAGAAAGCAAGTGGAAGCCACCTAAGCCACAGGCCATGCAGCAATCTACTATTAGCATTTAGACAGCTCTCAACTGCTTTACAAATGTATTTTATCCCTACTTAACCTCTCTCCAGTTCCATTTCCCCATGCTTATTCAACAACTCGGTGGCTGAGCTGGAAAATATATTTCTTGCCAGCTTCAGACTTTGCTAGGAACACAGGTGCTACTTTAGTGGCTCCCTGTAGATGCCAAGCTATGATAAACTGATTTTTCTTTAGAGCAGATTAATTTAGGGAACTCCAAGTAATAGAAAAGCCAAGTGTAAAGTGCCTAGCCTCAAATTTTGAGGCAAAAGTATAATCCATGTTCATCTGCATTTTCTTTTCCTGTCATCAGTACCGGTTTATTACCTACTGCCCCTTCAGCCAAAGAAGTAAGAGTTCAATTTGATTTTATTCAGCCATCCTGAGGAACTCATTTCTGCCAGCAGTATTCAGTTAAACCCTGTTTAAAATATATAAAATCAGTGGGGGTTCTTCATACTCTACCCAGACAGAATTTGGTTCAGCTTTTTCCTTTCCTCTAGTTCCTCTGATGCCCTTTTCAGCAAGCAGCACTATGCACAAGAAGCACTTGTCTGAAAGGCTCCAATATAACATGAGCATTTAGTCTGAGTCCTCTAGGGAAGAGCCCCATAGTGGTTTTGACAATTTCCAGAAAAATCTCAGAATGTTACATTTTGAGTGAACTTTGCCTCAAAATATCACTTTTGTAGGAACCGTGGATGGTAAATCCAAAGCAGACAGCACTCTGATTCGGTCTGGACAAAGTTCAGACAGAGGGTCAAGGAAATTAACTCTATGTGCTGGGAGGAAAATCATCAACACCTTCTGGATGGCATTACAGGACTACACCAGCATGCATCAGAGCTTCACAGAGAGATTTACCTTAGGCAAAATGAAACTGCTTGTCTAGCCCGAGAGAAATTCAAACACTGACCAACAGGGTAACCCATAAGAAGGAATTTGTATCTGCTGAAATGCTGTTGAAGTTACTATTTTTAAAAAATTGTCTAGAATGCAACCTCTCTGTAAGACAGTTAAAGACTGCTGAGGTGATAGGATCTCATGTAACTCCAGACATTAATACTAATTTAACTTGGAAGCCTTCATCATCTGTTTTAAATACTTCCTTCAGGATTAGGAGAATTTCTCACTTTTCTCCTTTGACCACAGAGAGTCAGACAACAAACACTGATACAGAAGACTGTTGTCAGCTGAACTTCCCTCCAGCTGCCAGGGGGCAGTTTTTAACCTGGCACTACCTTTTCAAATGAAGCAAACACTGCTTTTTCCTCTGCAACTAAAAGGAATCAAACTTCAAGCAACTGAGCTAATCCATTCTCTTTCTCCTTTTTGCCATGGATGAAGTAAGAGGTAGCAAGTTTCCAAGTCAGAAGTAGAAAAGAGCTGTGAAACAATGTAAGGGAAAGGGATAAGGAGAAAGCACCTGAAACAGTGCAGAGAGGGATTTTTTTTCTAATGTTGATGCTAAAGGTTCCACACTGGTTCAGTTCCAGGAGACTAAGTGTCATATAAATATACTGCTGAGGGAAATGATAGCCAAAGCAGAGCTATCCCTGGAGAAGGTGAAACATGGAAGTTGTCAACAGATTTAATAACTGTATTAACTTTTGGTATCCAAAACGCATACTTGAGCTAAATATTTAGGCTTTTTAATGATCAGTAGAGGAAATAGACAAAGATTCTTTTACATTAAAGGTTATGCATGACCAGGAGGACTATGAAAAAGATGAGTCATTTAAAGAGAAGGTATAGAGAAAGTGGCAAAATATCCAAGAGAAATTGGCCTGAAGCTGCCATCCAGTAGGCTAAGTGTCCCAAAATGGAAAGAGCTTCACTTGAGCTCCATGGAGCTTCATTTCATGGAAAGAGCTTAATTTAGACCTATTAAATACCAATAAAACACTAATTTTTTTTTTCAAAACAAGAAAAAAAAAGAAACAAACCAAAAAAACCTTTATGGCAAAAGTATTTATCTTTCCATTTTGTGGTTCTAGCGTCTGCATGGTTTTAAATGTAGTTTGGTCTTTTGCAAACTGTATTTTTTTTGCATGCATTTTTATTGGATGCAAGAGTGTTTAGATTTATTCAGAATGTAAAGGCATATATTCCAGCCTGTGTGTCTATAGACTAAAATCCAGTGGCCTGGTTTTAAATTGTGCAGAGTGCATTTTCCATCAGGTTCAATGAGGGTAATACAAAAGACAGAATAAAGATTAAATGAAAAATCACCCTATGGGTTTGTCTCCCATGATATTTAAGGCAGTCAGTGTTATTTTCTCCTTGTCTGCTGAATTTTGGCAACTGTACCAAAGGTGTCTGCACTAACTGGGACAACCTCAAATGAAGGTGCCTTAGAAATGACTCCTGTAACTACTGTCCAGGCCTGTGTCCAGCAGCAGGGACTACAGGAGGGTGAGACTTACAAAAAAAGGATCCCACAGTTACTCTACACTCTGCCTGTGCCAGGGAGCAGGCATCTCAAAGGGAGATACCCAACCTATTGCAGGATTTGGTTAAGGGCAGGGTGGTGTAGCCAGGGTTCTTCTGAACTTACACACAGACCTGGCTGTGATGGGTGGTCTGTGTCAGGTTCCACATCACTCAAGGAGCCTTATTGAATGCCTGTTTATAAACCACAGAAGGACTGAACAGACCAGAAGAGCTGAGATGTTTTTCATCTGTTCAACCTCACCATGACCTTTCAGTGCCACAGAAAGAAACCACTGAAAAAGAAGGACAAGGAAGCAAAGTGGGGGTGAGCAATGGCAGAGAGTGAAGGGTTGAGAAACTAGGAAAAATTTCAGCCCGATGTTTACATTTGGCAAAACAGTGAAAGAAGGCCTGAAGTGGATCTGTCTCTGTCTCTCTAACACGATGTTGTTACTGTGTTCTGGATTCCTGGTTTTGACACCCCACTTCACCTTTCATTAGCTTTGGTTAACAACCCTGAGCCACAGCTCTCCTTATTCCAAGTTTAACAACCCTCTGGGGTTAAATGGGGTTGGTACAGCTTGGTGAGACTGAGCTGGGCTGCTTGTTCAGTTTATGTCAGCTCACTATCCTAAGGGTATTCTTCATCAGAGTATCTCATTTTCCATAAACTGTTCTTTTAAATGCTTGAGTGACCACTCAAAGCTGGTCATATGACCAATCATGCTCAACAGCTACACCAAAAGTCCAGAGAACAGAGCATTCATTCTCTGACATCTTTACAGGTATAAATAGACATGGACTATTTCATAGCCAGGGTGGGCTTTTTACTTTCTAACCAAAGGTGGACTCTCTACCAGTGAAAATCACAGCAAGAGGGATTCATCCAAAAGTTCTTGGACATTTGCAGTGTACACTTTTAATCTGATCCAGTTTTGCTTGTTTCCTCCAATCCTCAAAGGCATTTAAACATTTAGCTCAAGTTCACATTTTAGATACCAAAGGTTAACAGTCTCAAAAAGTCACTGCCCAAAATTTTACAGCTAATCAGGCTGCATAAACAGCACTACAGAATAACTGCTGGCAATGGACACAGATCTGCTTCTGTCTTTCCAGACCTCCTTTTCTCCTTCTGGAAGCCCAAAGGAATCTGTCCCTCATCAGCTCTGCCCCATGCCAGAGATTCTCAACAAATTACCAAAACCAACCTTTACCACTTTAAGAGCCACTCAGTGCAAACTAGGCTCAAATTGCATTGTTTGGCTGCTGAGACACTGGATTAAAAGTGAAATTGTGGAAATAAATGAGTTGTGACAATTGACTGGAAGATTAGATTCCCAGAGTCTGAACAGAGAATTTACGGACCATGAAAGTGATACTCTGATGGGGTGAGAAAGGACTTCTGAGTTGCTTTTGGCTTTTTTCTCCTCTTGCAGCAGAAACTCAGACAAATTTCTTCAGCCTCCTACTGGTTTTTTTAATGATTATTAATACTTTCTAGTGGTAACAATACCATTTTTTCTCCCTGAGACTTCATCTGGAAATTGGAAGTGCATCCTGTTTCTTCTTATCTCATTTGAAGGCTGCTTTGCTGATTTTTCTTGAGTATTTCTAGCATCAGTGGAGCCCACGTGGATCTGGATGAGTGGGTGGGCAGGGAGTGGAGGAAAATTTACAGGACACATACGTTTTTGCAGTTCCTTTGTCTGGCACTTGACGGAAATCCGGGTTCTTCACTGTGTGCACACACTGAGCAAGAAGAACCGGGACCTGCAAGAGGAAATTTTCATGCAATTAAGACACGCATAAACAGATTACCCAGACAATTGAAAATTAAAATTCTCCAGGGTATGGAATGGGAAAACTGTCAGAGTGAATATAGTGCTGAGGAACAGCAAAGATGCTCTCAGAGGAGGAATCAGATAAAATAGTTCAGCATGAAAAGTATTCACAAAGGCATCCCCAATCATGACAGCCATTGCACAGGAGAGGGATCAAATCCATGTTATAACTGAAGTAAAACCTGCAGAGGGAGCTCAGAATTTTCTCAGCATCGGGGGATTTTCCCCAAGGAGAAGTTTTGCATAAACAGTCTTTATAGAGGAGGTGGAGATGCTACTCAAGACAGCAGGAAAAAATTCACCTGAGAGATGCTGTATAAATATTTGAAATGCAAGAAAAGCTTCACATGAGAACTGTCCAGACATAGAGGAATATGCCAGGCTCCCCTGGCCAGGCAGCAGCAGAAGTCATAGGTCTGTGGTGAAATCAAGTGTCCATACAGGAGAAACACCAATCAATGACCCGTGAGAGATGAAAAGCCACCCAAAACCCATCCTTGCTAAATTGCAGACCCCGTACTGAGGTGATGAACACCTCAGGAGAGCCTTTCTGATGGGGACTGGTTTTTGGAGATAGAGAACCCAACAAGGAGAGACACTTCAGAAACCAGTCATATGGGAAAAGCCCTATTCCCTGGAGGGGTCCTTGCAGAAGAGAGGCCAAATGGAACCCAAAGATGATCCCTCCTTTGCTCCTACACCCGGAACAAGGTGTTTGAGTTCACATGTAGGCACTTGAGGAGGTTTCCTGAGCATTTTGCAGTTGGAGGGAGAGGGACTGAGGTGCAAGATGGGAACTGAAAATGTGACACCAGGGGAAAGGAGGCAGGTGTCTTGAACCTGTGTTTCAGATCATCCTGAATGACTGTTGGAATAAGGACTCCAAGAGAAAGAAGCCAGATCCCAGTAACACAGAGGCACGTTGGAGAGAGCATCCAGTTCACCCAGCAGTTGTATCAGGAAGAGAGGGGTGAGCAGGGAAGTGCAGACTGTTTTACAGAGGTGGGAGAACACTGCCTCAGTAATGCAAGGAGTTTAAAATGCCATATTCCTATTTTGTTTCAACTTTTTCTCATATTCTGCTACTGGGAATTTCCAAAAATTGCTTGTTTGAAAACTGCACATCTTGCATGCAGTACAATTTCATTTTCACAGGATATATTTAAATACTCTCTGTCCTGTGCTAGGGCAAAGGGTTAATATTCCAATATACTCAAATACTACAATAACTCCAGCCCTTGTGAAGTCTAGCTGCTGTTCCTATTGCAATGAATTAATTTAATTAAGAAATATTAATTATCAACAAGTAATTGCAATCTGCCCCTTGATAGGCATTTTATATTGAGATTCAAGACATCAGAACTAGCTCCAGCACACAGTTTTTAAAACCTGATAAATCTTTCACTGACTGGAGCACTCTAAAGAAGCAGAGTGACTCCCGGGAGAGGACTCATGGTTCTGCTGGGCACTCAGATGCTGGCAGTGCATGCTGACCCAAGCAGTGCAGCCTGATCACACCTATTGCCTATTCACAGTGAGGGGAAAAAGGGGAAAAGCATTTCTGAGCTTAGTGCAACTCAGAAAGATGGAAAAGTGGGTTACTCTTGCAGCCTGTTAGATACAGGAATCTGTTCTGAGACTTTCAGAGCACTGCAAAGAAAATGGTACATCAGACTGAGGAGTCCCCTGAAACAGTGTTTTTGGAAACAAGAAATCAAAGCCAGATCCTGGGTTGGCAGCAGTCAGAGAGTCTCAGCCAGTGGTGTCCACCACAAGTGTGACCAAGTCATGGAAGAAAATGTTTCTGTAAACACCGGTGACTGAGGCACAGACACATACTAAGTCATGGAAAGCACTGTGTTGATGACGTTAAAGGTCAAAGGGAAGAAGGAGATGGCTACAGGAAATGAAATCTAATTTACCAAAGTGTTTCATTTCAGTTTCCTTTAGTTTCAAAATATTCCCATGTGCAGCTCAAGCTTGTGTACATATATGTATACATGTATACATATACAATTTCTCTCCAAGGTGAAAATATATATCAGAAAGATACAATTATGCATTTCACAGGTAAGTTTAGTTCTGTTATGCAAAGGGACAGTTCTCTGTTCTCCTCACAAGAAAAGAAATCCCCGTGCTTCAAAAAAAAAGGCAGATGGGTTTTGACAAAAAAAGGTACAGCACTCAATCTTCTGCTTTCACAGAAGACTTTCACTTATGTTCACAAACAGTGCTGATGGTGTACCCCTTATCTTCAGAAGTAATAAGCCACATCTTATGTCTGATGTAAAGAAAATCATATGTTGTTTCCATCAGGTCATTCTGTTTTAGAGTAACAAGTACATTATTAAAAAAAAAAAAAAAACAACACACAAACAAAAAGGAAAACAAAAATCTCAAACACACACGAGAGAGACCCAACAATGAAACAAAACAAAATCCACAACCAAAGAAAGCAATAAAATTCAAGAACTGTGCATTTTCCATCAAAGACGCCACAAATCCTGCAGAACAACTCCCACTCCTCAGCAGCTCTGTGTGTTCAGTGTGTGAAGGATTCAGAGGCACCACACAAGCCGGCTACTTGTCAGTCTGTCAGCTACAACAGCCTGAAGGAAGAAGTGTTCTCTTTCAAGTTTCTAATAATTTAAACCTACACATAGGCATGAAGGCATAGATGCCAAGGTTATACATTTAAACAGGCTGGGGGGGGATTCCTTTTTATCTTGGCCTTGCTTGTAGACAGAAGGATTTCTTTGTCATCATTTTAAATACTTTACTGGGAAGAAGTCAGGACTGCCTTTCAGAATGGCGATCTCCTGCAAACTGAGGGGGGCAGCTCCCCCTTCCAGGTCTTGCAAAAAGACAAGACTTACAGTTCAAAAATTACTTTTTACCCATATCTAAACAAAATACATTTAAAAAACAAACACAGAATGCTTAACATGGGTATTTACATCCAAAACTGTCTATTACAAACAACTATTAAGGCTCTCAAGAATTTTACTTTTCACACAGTCCAGAGAAAGGATTGGGATCTGGGGTTTTTTTTCCTGATTTTCCACTGCAGCTACTTAAATTTTATGAAAATTGATGCTATCAAAAAAGAAGAACAAAATCAACAAGATGAGTTAAGCAATTATATCACCAATGCAACTCCTGTCTTAAGTGCATCACTAAAAGCATTGCTCATAACAAAAACATATTCTGAAAGCGTTTACCAACTCCTAGTGAATCACAGAAAGCTTCTGCTGTTCAGCAATTAGAAAAATAAGTCTATAAGCAGAACATGAACCTCAAGGCCTGGGGCAGCCTATTAAAACAGGAACTTTTATACACATAAAGGCAGTCCTAAAAATCAGGTAGGCTTGTTTCCAGGTCTGTAGAAGCAGTCACCTTTCTGTCAGGAGGTTGTGTTGTAAGATGTAGAGAAATCGATCTGCTTAAAGCTGCAGTTTTTATAGTTTGCAATGGGATATTGAGGCCCAAGTCCTATTTCTATCTTGAGAAACAATATCACATTCTTGCAATTAAGATGAGCCAAATATTTTCTGTTCCTAAGAGGACTGCATTGTTCCAGCAGTGGTATATTTATGGTATGCAGCAAGAAAAACATTTTTATTTTTAAAATAAAGCCATCAATTTTGCCTGCTAATAGCAAATGAATTACTAAAACCCCATGTACTTCAAGGTGCTCTTCTAAGTCCTGTGGGGCTGTATGAAAGCAGGCTGGTCTGCTACCAAGAGGAATAAACTCTTTACGCTTTATAATGGGAAATCAAAAAGGGATTTAAAGAAAGAGGGGGGAAAAAAGGTCATAAATGGTGACAAGTGACACTTTCCCTAAAGAAATTTATCTCAGTCATCTCTAGAGATCTGCCATGTGTTCCGAAGCAATAGACAAAGTAATACGTCTTTTCTCTTCTTGGTATTAATGTGAATTTAAATATTTAAAGTTTTTTACCTTACAATTGCTTCTTTTTAAAATTGACATATCTAGGTATGGTTGAAACAACATCTGCTCTATTTGCCAGAGACAAAAATCCCCTGGACTCCTGACACAGAGAAAATGAATATAGAGAAATGATCTGGAATATGACATTTACTGTACATATTACTGCTTAAAGGACACTTGGAGATTAAATATATGTTTTGAAACAACATGTACTGAAATACTAATGAAATTATCTGTACTGAAAGAAATGGATACTTATTGTATGCCAAAAATACACATAACTAATATTAAGTTAGTTTAAGTATAAAGGAAGTTTATACAATATATCGGAGAAGACTAAGCAATTTTTAGATGATAAAATTGTCTGCTTTTCTTCTTGTTGTATTTTTTAAAATACATTTCATAAAGCATTTTTCCCTTGCATTATAATTGCCTTTCATTTTCCATTTTAAAGAATTTTCTTTCATTGTGATGGAGAAGATGTTAATGTGAGAAACAGATCATCCTGTTTCTCATAGACCTTGTTTAGTGTACAGAGATATTTGAAGAATGTACTTTGCTCTTTCTCAAGAAGTCTGTACTTGTTATCTCGCGACAACATTCACTTTTATTACACTAAGAGTTAACAGAGTGCTACTGCATAGAGAAAAGATGGTTAGTTTCACTGCATCTATGTCAAGACAATGGGTATTCTTGTGCTAAAGTACCAAATTATTTCTTTACCTAGCTAGAAACTTACGTGGTTTCTAGCAAGGTTTGTCAAATCAATATCAACAGTTGTTTTAACTAAGTCTCATTCTTGTTAGGAGCACATTCCTCTGCTTTTTGTCTTTTAAACCTCAAAGGCCATGAAGAACTGACAAAACAATGCCACTGTCCTGCCTTTATTAATTAAAAAACAAAAAAAAACAAAAAAACAAACCAAAACAAAATGGAAATGTGACTGGATTATATCAATGTACAGAAAAGATAATCAAAGTGCAATTAGAAATACCACAGACTTCTTCCAAAAAATATATTTTTACCAAAATCAAGCTTTTAAACATTATGAGGTAAGTTTATTTATTCAGGATATCCTCACTGCACTTTTACAGGCAGATCATTTTAAAGAGGGCTTTGTCATTGAAACACAGCATTCATTACACATAAGTAACAATAAACAAATGGAGTTGGGGGTTAACATTGCATACTGTTGTCAATATTTACAAACAGGTCTCTATTTTAAGTATCCTGTGCTGTTTGTTACTGTATCAAGTGAACATTCCTCTTTTTGGTGATATTAGTTTAAAAAGTCACGTTGGCATTTAAATACTTACATTGCTTTTACAAGGACAAATCCTGAATTAAATGCTATAAAATACACACAAAGCCCAAAGTCACAAGTTTACCACTATAGTAATGTTGTTGTTATTATTGTCACTGTCAGTGTTGCTAACAATAATGTCAATGTCAATATGAATTTATTCTTTGTACTGGCTTCATTTCAAATCAACCATCCATGGCCATGCTCCTCTTTCAGATGATGAAAAAGCAAAGCTCTCATTACAGCACCCAGCAAGTTTTTTCATTTAACCTTGTAACTAAAGCCCTGTGTTTCAACAGCCACAAATCATTTGAAGACTGTAACACCTTCTTATCAACCTTTCTAACCTCTTCTTCACTTGTTGCTTCTGTGCAAAAAAAAAAAAAAAAAATTAAAAAAAAAAAAGTGGACCTCTTTTCTGAGTGTCTGGGAGCAACAGGTCAGCAGTTAGCTAGACACACTGTAAATAAAAACAAAAGAATTACCATCTATCACTGATTGCCACCAGCTTCACCTGCCTGAAACCAACACTGGCATCCATTTTTCCGTGCTTCACAGTCCCTACAGACTAATCACGTGTATTGACATACACACTTATGGACATTTGTATATATACTTACAGATATATATGTGTATTTATGTATTTGAGAGGGCACATGTTCCTTTGCCTGTTCCTCAGCTTCAGAATGTCCCCAGTAGCTACATCCCACACACGAATGAAGTTTCTGGGTTTGGAGCTCATGTAGCAGCCAGCTAAAGGCACAGGGAAACAAGATACGTCTGAATCCAAATGTAATCAGGGAAATTTCAGAATTCCTACATGCCACATCTACCAAGCAGCAGAGGTGTGATTAGGTTTAATCAAGACCTTGCTTTGTTAGACCTATTTTTTTTTAAAGTTCTAATTAACTGCAATGGAGGTGCAGGCTTTGATAAGGGTCTGAGTGATTTATATGCCATTTCCATATACATCCTTTGTATTTTAATTTAATTCAGTTTCAGAAGAGGCACCTGGACATCCCCAGTCTCTGCTGTGCCCTCTGGCAGCCCCATTCCCAGGGTAAGCAAGCAGCAGACATTAAGCACAGAGGAGATCTGAAGCATTCCTGAACAGTCAGGAAAGACATGAGGGAAAGACTGTTCAACAAAAACATGCTGGGCATAAAAAACTTCACTAGATAATAGGATTATTGTGTGGAAATACCCCACTTCTATCTCTCATGCTCACGATAGCTGCAAAAAAAAAATGGCAATAGCAAGTACAATGTTGGAGTTGCAGCCAGAGTGAAAGAATAACGAACAAGCATGGTGTTAAAATTAAATCTGGCTCCCAGCTGGAGTTTGGCTGTAGTCTGCCAAGCACAACAGGGAAGAAGGCAACACGGACACTAGTCTGGAGATCAGGGAGGAGGTGTCTGTAAAGAACAAAGGATATCCAAATACTATTGTTGGCTGCAGACACTGCACTGATAAGTCGGGCTGCATTTGGAAAGAGAAAACTCACAGGAGGAGAAAAGAAAGTTAAGGTGGCAGAGGAATAGAAGAGAAGAAAATTGTACAATACAAAGGTAGTGAGAAAAAGGCAGAGTTGTAGTGTCCTTCAGCATTTAATGATGAGAAATCACCGACATTGTAACTGTTGATCTACAGGCAAAAAGAATTAGAGAAAAGGGGAGAGACAATGCTAATGGGAGGGGCCAGATGTACCAAGACAGGAGATAAAGGTAACTGACACCTGGTTTAGTTTTGCAGACCCTTGGGACAAATGCCACTGTAATGAAATGCTACACTCTATGTGGCATGACCCACATCTGTGTCCAGCCAAGTGGTCATGGACCACTTCATGAACTGGGTCAGAGAGTTGACGGGAAAAGCAGAAAGAGGAAGGGAACTTCTTCCCTCATTGTATTTCTTAGAGGAACGTATAAGGGGATTTTGCCTCTTGGACCATTCATCTTAACCTGGACTGACTTCCTGAGGGGAAAGGAAGATGTGTTCTGAATTTAAAAATCCCTACAGGAATAATAATTAGTGAGGATGAAACTAAGGATGGGGACACTAAGCCCCACATAGAGCAGTGAGAAGTAAAAAATATAGTTTCTATAGAAGAGTTGACATAGAGAAAGGAGACTGTAGCCATGAATGTTCCCCCAGAATAGTTTTCTTGAACTACTGGGATGTTTAGATTCACTTCCACTGGGAAAATCTTCATGTTTTTTCACAAGCCTTTCACAATTACTTGTCATTTTACACTCTTCTAGGCTTCTAACACTCAGACATAGTTTCAATTGCTTCAAAGTAATGAGCACAGGTACACTCTCATTCTTTGTTTAGCTCATTACTAGATACATCACTGCAGCAGGCACCAGCTACTGAGGGATTTAGAAAACATGTGCATGCCATGTCCTTTCATGCATCCTACCCAGTTCAGCTCAGCAGGTCAGACTTCATGCTCTATACCCACCCAAGAATGCTTTTTCCCATGTGGATAGGATCCTACAAGAGGAAAGGGACCATTTGGGAAAAACAAGACTTCTTTGGAGAGTGGCAAGCAAAGTTAAATCTTTGTGCATACTATTGTCAACACAGAGATGTCCTCAGAAGGATTTTTGCAGGATAAATTCCTAACAAAGCCTTTCAAAGACGCCAGCCTTGGGAGCAGCCAGTCACATGCATCCTAAGTGATTCTGTGACCATCACAGGTCAGCATGTCTTCAGCCTTATTTAGATGAAGCTGACACATCATAAATCAGGACCCAAATCACCCGGATGTTGGCTCTCTTAGAGCTTTTCCCAAGCCTTTCCCTATAATAAAGCACTCCAAGGACTGACTTGCTCAGATGCAGAATGACACCAGTTTCCAGAAGTTCAATCAAACTGAAAATTTCCGTGGTCTTGGCCTATAATAAAAGTTCCCCAGTGAGGTACTGAGTAAGCATATTTTCCTAAGCACTCTGGGTAGTGCTCCTTAGTCCTGATTGGTTTATTGATGCTTCCCTGTTTTTCCTGGTGCCTCCTTAGTGGAATCTTCAGATCTATGGTATCAAGTAACCCACAGCTGGCTGTCCCTGACCTATACAGACATAAAAACTTCCCTGTTTGCTCTTCAAAAGCATCATGCTAACTAAGGACACTAAGGAGAGGTTTGTTTCTCTTTTACACTTCCCAAAAATATCAGCAAGGTATTTTCTTTATGGTTTGTAATCATAACCAGAAAAAGAGAAGCATTCAAGTTGAAAATGAAAGCATGCAATCTGAGTGTTTTTCAATTTCTCTGCTTTCTGGAAATCACTAGATACATATAGTTTCATAACTACTACATTGCAAAAAGTTGTGTTAAAAAATAAAATTGCAGCTATCTGCTATAATAAAAAAAAATAAAATTCAATCTGCTCTGTCAGCTGGGTCCATTTCACATGAGATAGTCTCATTTCCTTTTTAGTTGTTGACTTCAGGATTGGCTATCATAGATGCTCCACTTTCATGTTCTGTGAAGTCCTCTTCACGCATATTAGTCTTGTGGGAAGGATGTTCAAAACAGAAATGCAGTAGAAATGTAAAAAACACTAGAAGCTTTCAGCACCATTTGATGGAAATTAAACCATTGTGAAGGATCAGCAGTTCAGTAAATTGTCACTGCAGCATCTGTGTTTTCTAGTCACATTAAAAAACTGATATGCTTTATGTAAGCCGGGCCCATAAACTATATGTATTACATCCTGATATGTAGTATAGCGACCTGGAACCACTCTATGCCACCACCAAGCAGACAAAATAGATTAAGTCGCCACAGAAGACAAGCTCAGAAACTAAAATGTAATTAGACTAGTGTCTGCCTATCCACAAAACAGCTTGGCCTGGCTTTTAGAACCTCTGTTTCCAAGAGGATATTGACAACCAACCAAATCTTGTCTTTTGAGATCAAATAGTCTACTCTGTATTGTTTCGGTGTGTGCAGCATTAACAAATCACACTGCTGTGTGACATCTCAGACTATACCACCAAGACAAACTCAGGTTGTTTGTTCTGTCACTGCTCTGCCTCCCATTGTAACCTTGTGCACCTCTGGCAGACAAAGGTCTACATTTGCGAGGGACTTTTTTAAAACAAGAAAAGACACCATTGCTGTTTGGAGAATGATGGCTTCCCTTCCCTGTTGAAACATTCAGCTGGAAAATGCTCTGTCACCTTCTCTGTGTAGACAAGATCTTCTACAAGAGCGTTGGGGAAAATGCCATAATTTTATCTGCTTGCAGCCAAGAACTTTGATCAGCACATCTCATTCTGAAAGATGTCGGTCTCCCAGATCAAGGGAGTTACAAGACTCAATTGCGAGTCTTGCAATATCTGACAATAGAGCCAGCTTGTTACATCAGGATACAGCTCTTAGCCTGAACAAAATCAAGCTCTTTGGGTTATTGAGAACCTCAAAGAATATTGCCTGTGTTCCTGAATAGTTACAGATGATAAAAATATATAGAAGTACAGCTATCATTACCTGCAAGCCAGTTTCATAGGCTTGAGCAACTTATTCAGGATTTTTAATCTTGGGAAATGTCAATATTATAACTATGCTAATAAAAATACAATAAAAATAAATATAAATATATAAATATATAAAATATATTAATATATTAATATATTGATAAAAATATAACATTAGGATCATATCCGTTTCCTTTAGTCATGCCCAAGCAGTTGCAAGTTGAACTAAAGATATCACTCTAACTTTGCCACTAATCCCATATAAACATGTAATAATTTCTTTTCCTCTAGTCATTGGAAATCATATACCAAATCTTTCTATGTTTATTCCAAATTTTGTTTCTAGACTAACTCACTAACCTATTTTAATGTCTGATCTTTAGAGTATTTTGCTCTTGGTTCTTGGGTACCTGTCCAAAGGAGTCATGTTTGTTTACTAGTTTTTAGAGGATATCAGCTTTCTTTTTACCATTGCTGTTTTGCATCTGTGGTGTTTTATTCTCCAGTGGAGTTCAAAAGGACCTAGGCCCCATCACTAACACACCAGACACATTTGATCTGAGACAGACATCACCAGTCAAGTGGCCCAGGCAGGGCAGATGATACAGTTCTTAAGGGAGAAACATCAAAGCCACATAAAGCAGGGAAGCGTCAATCAACTCATTTGACTGACTGCAGTGTTGGCTTTGGCATTCTATCTTGTCTGGCATCTTTCTCTGAAAAATAACTGAATTCTACTTTTGTGTCTCTGAATACATGACTAGATCTCTCTAATTCAAACTTTATTGCCACTGTGATATGTATTTCATATAATGAAATTTTCATAGACATGTAATTCACTCTGCAAAAGAGCCACTTATCAAAAGTCATGAGTACAGGCTGTGCCTTGCATTGTCTTGCCTCAGTGTTTGGTTAGATTGTATTTCCGACTGGCTTACAGGTTGTTTTATGAGTACTAATTGAGAGACAAAGGGAGTCATAATTTTGAAGAACTTCCCTCTAGTCAGACAATAGAAGGGGCTTTAATCACATTGTATACAGTGTCTACCACACGGTATTGTGAAATCATTAGTCCATCAAAAGCCAGGTTAAATTAAAGATTTCAGCCCCTAGCTACCCAGGTTCAATTAAATATTTCAGCCCCTAGCTGCCCCTTGCAAATGTTGATTAGGAAACTGGGAGCTTGAACATCTTATCAAAGGTATGGGATGAACAAGAATAGTTGCAGTGCAAATGAAAACTCAGTGTGTCAGGATTCCATCCTCTTAGTGATACAGTCTCCTAGTTTGAAGGGATTATAATAAAAAAAGTAGAGATATTTGAAATGTTTGCAAATACTCTTCTCTCTACACATACTTTTTCTGGAACTGTAGTTGTGATTTTTTTCATACCCTCATTGCAGGATTTTCTAAGCACACAGTCTCAGGGAAAACAAAGGTTCCTTTCCATATAAAGGTGTGCAAGCCCCACTTACCATGATGAACAATGGTATTTTATCAGTTCCCCGTGCTGCTCCTGTAATTTTTTTGTCTAGTGCCTCTCCTTCTACACTTGAGTCAGAAGCTCTTTTGGACAAGGACCATTTTTATGCCTATCTTTAAA
The DNA here is from genome assembly GCA_013398175.1 of Climacteris rufus. Classification (NCBI taxonomy): domain Eukaryota; kingdom Metazoa; phylum Chordata; class Aves; order Passeriformes; family Climacteridae; genus Climacteris; species Climacteris rufus. Next base: position 234,637 of record VZRZ01006915.1, on the reverse strand, counting down.
ACACCAAGCACAATGCCATTTTGGTCCATGACTTAGCTCCTGGTGCAAATAACAATGTGGCTTTTAGATCTGAGATGAAAGAGGTTTTCAATCTTTTTAAAGAACAAATTTTAAAATGTTATTTCTGCAAGCACAGAAGCATAACCAAATACGAAAAAAAAAAAGAAAGAAATAAAAAGGCTGACTATGTTTTCTGCAGAAACCTAGAAATATTAAGGGAGAAATAGCTGCCTCATATCACCATTAATTATGTATCTGACTACCAGGAGGAGTTTTGTCACAGCAGAAATCAAAGTGGACTCAGGACAAATGACCAAACTGTGATGCTTTGTTAAGCTGGAGTCATGAAAGCTGTTAACGGCAACTGGAAAAGGCCTTATTATCTAAAGTTAGTAACAAAGTTGAACAAAGAATTTCAAAAGAGTCAAAACAACATTAAGGTGGGCACATTTTTTTACAGAGAGGGATGATATCGTCTTCAAACGATCTGTCAAATCAAACTCAAGTAGTTTCAAACCCATGTTCCAGGGCATGGAAATACTATCAGATGCTTTATATTGGCTTGATGTAAGGCTAACTGGGTTACTTCATTGTCTCCAAGAGTCACTGGCTCTTTTATCTTGCAAATTTAAAACAGAAAAACAGTACAATCTTTAAAGTAAGGGTAAAGCAGTGAGAAAAGCAGTACATTTTCTGTTCTCTTATAATGCTCTTAGATGCATTATAATGCTCTTAGATGCTCAGCATGCTCTTAGATTTTACTTTGGACAATATAATGACTCTAAGTCTCCAAAGTACCCTAGTAAGTGCTAGTAAGTTATTTCTGTTGATCCACAAAACTTAATCTCAAAGTTTTCTGTAGCACATATTCGGTGCTCCTCTGAAACTTGTAACTATTTCCATTATTCTAAGATCAAAATTAATTTCTCAACACTTACGCATCAAACTGTAGTCCAACTCTTGCTGATAGGAAAAGAAACCAACAAAAAAAAACCAAACAAACAAAAAACCCCACACCTACACCTTAAAAGGTGGCAGATCTTGCTAGGGTTGATGATGACTCCCTTTTTCCTGGTGCACCCAGATCCAGACAAAGGCACTTTGGCAGTCATTGACATAGAAATGAGCTGTTGAAGGTAAGACACCTCCAGCTGGTTCTCTGGGAGAGGTTACAAGCTGGAGAAGGTGGCTTTTTCCTGCAGGAGAAACAGGAAGCCCTGGCTCCCCAGTCCCTCCTCTAGGATCTCTGACTGGCCCCATCCTTTCCCACTGCAGGAGACCAAGGTGCACAGTCAGGTGAGCAGTGGGGGATGCCTGTAAGGGGACTGGAGAGGCAGCAGGTCACCACATGAGGTAGAGGACATACTCTGCTGCCTGAGAGGCTTCAGGAGGAAGTGGAAGCTGGGTATCCCAGGGGGAAATAGGAGGAGGAAGAAAGAACCCTCAGACCCCTGTCCCCCTCTCTGCTCCCAAAACCTACTGTTCTTTTTCCAAGCCTCCCAAAAGCCTCACTGCTCTCTCCAGCCTAAATCATCCATACACCAGTTTCATGTACTCAGAGTTATCTAAACCAAACAAATTCCCTCTTTTCTTCTCCCATTACCCACGTGGAACCCTCTTTGCAAATACTGAGCTTTCCATAGAGAGCTGAAAGTCTCTAGCCGACTCTGGCTGTAACTACAGCTTGGGTGAAAACTGTACAATTATTTGCTCATTTCTCCATCAAGTGGTGGAGAGCACCTCTGCTAAAGGATGTTTCAGAACATCCCCCTGTTCCTATTTCACCCTACTCTGGTCCTTTGGCTAGTGATTTTAATGAAACCTGGGGGAGAGGAAGGAGAGAAATGGCTCTGTCCCACTGGTTCTATAAAATACATTTCATTTATTCCCTTCCATGGCCCCAAGGCCATTAGATCAAGACTCAATCCTATGATTGCTCATGTTCCCTGTAAGATCCATGCTCACTCTGGCTGTGTCTGAGCTGCACACATGCCAGCTCAGCTAGCCATCAGAAGGTGCCTGGGGCAGGTACCCACACCCAGCAGCTCAGGAGAAAATGCCACATGGCCTCTGGCAGCTCCGTCCTGACCTATACACAGTGGGAGAATGGAGGTCAGAGACTTTACCATTAAAACAGTGCTTGAAAAAACATTTTTTAGACCTTGATCACCACAGGCAGACAGTTGCCCATCCATGGCCACTACATGCTCACTGGGGTGGATTAACTTTGGTGGGATTGAATTGGATTAGAATGGACTGGGAGCAACAGATATAGTGCCCAACTATGCTGCACCAGCAAAATCTAATTATCTGCTTTTCTGCTTTTAATTTATCAGTCTAACTTTCCTTGTCCTTTAATCACTTCCAATAAACATCAGTTATACTTTTCTTTAGTCTCTTCATTATGTTCTTCTTGTAGGATAAATGGATGTCATGGATTTATATCTGCTACCAGAGAGCACTATGTTCTGATTTATTAATGAATACAAGATTATGCAATAACAGCCATTTTAGATATGATATAAAATGTTTCCTTTCTTGCTGTCTAAAGATTGATTTTTTTTTTTTTTTTTTTTTTGGTAAACAATTTTCACTGAGCCCAAGTGAAGTGATTAGTTGTAGGAAATCTATGAAGGGTCTAGAGAATTTAGGACAAATTCTCTGTTAAATTATAAAATAATTTACTCCATTTTCTTATACAGATTTCTAAAGGTTTTAAATCAGCAAAATCCCTGACAATCCCTGATACTATCACACATGATTCTCGGGGTTTCCTGCACAAGGCCAGGAATTGGATTCAATGATCCTGATATGTCCCTTCCAACTCAGTGTACTCTATGATTTGGAATTTACTCTGTGATTTGTCTTCATTATTTTCCATTGAGCATGACTCCTTCTTAATCCTCTGCTCTACCATCTGTGTCTGCTTCCTTTCTTTCTCTTTCCCTTTGTCATCAGAGGCATAACATTTTATCCACAGCACGACTCAATATTTGAAGCCAAAATGTGGTTGGTTTTTTTTTTTTTTTTCCCTTGAAGCACTTCATTCTAAACTGGCTGTTTGTTCAAATACAAAGCATCACACAATCATAGATCTTGAACTTCTTGTCTCATTATGTATTTTTCACTCTCCAGTGCACTACCAAGGACATTCACATCTTTGCTTTTCTCTTGCAAGCTGTATAGAACCTCATTCTCAAGCTCAACATTGCTGCAAGAAGTCCTGCTCTTTGCTTCCTGTGGCACTCCACTGCTGCCATGGTTGAGGGCAGAAGCACCACAAGATGAAATCCAAATCCACGGGGCTGAGAGTAGTTTCTGAAGGTTTCAAACATCAGTTTCATAATGAAAGTAAGATATATGACATCTTAAAAAACCAATTAAATATCTAAAGCTAAAATTAGACATTTGGTTCCATCCTTGGAAAGCAGTATTTCTTCTTGGTAAAAATCAGAAGGCTGTTAAAAACTCTTTCTGTTAGCTGCTGATGAACTCAGGGAGCAAGAGTGTAGGTTTACAAGCTTTCCCTTCTCAAATGAACCCAAGGAAACTTATGCAGGTGGCCTCTTTCACCCCGGAATTGCTCTTCAGACCCAAGTATCTCCTGTGGTAACGTAGCAAACCAAAGCTGAGCTCATGCTTGTTATTTGATGAATTCATAGGGGTTTTTTATATGAAGCTTTTCCTCTGGGTCAGGGCAGAAGAAGAAGCTCAGATGGGAATATCAAGAGAATGCTCTGCTGTGGCTGGAGAAGATGCAGTCTCTCCCATTGTTAAAAGTTTTTTAAAGGTATGCCTAAAATTAGAATGAAATTCTTATCAACATTTTCACAGCCCCAAAATGCACATTTCTGCAGCTCCAGCTGGGAGTAAGGACACTGCTCTTACTCTGTTTGCTCTTACTTTGTCATTTCTGGATCACAGTACAAAAAGATATTAAGTTTGTCCAAGAAACAGTGGGTGCTAAGTCTTCAGTTTTCACAGATAATTTTAGACTTGAAACCAAGAAAGCAAAGCTTGAACATTTGGGTTGATTCAACAGAGAATAAATTTAATGTATTGTTTATAAAAAATGTCTATGTTGCAGGGAAATATTTAATCCTTTGGAAAAAGAAATTAACAGAGAAATAAAAAGCAGAAGAACATCCAAGAAAACTTAAATCTGTGACTATTTGTAAGCACATTAAGATATTCCTTGGAATATGGAGCCCATAAGATGTTTTTCATCTTTCAGAGAAAGTAAGTTATGGAATGTTATGTGTGTATGGAGATATATATATATATATATATGTAAAATATGGGTGTATAAATACATCACGTGCTTGAAACAGGATTTTCAGAGAGCTATTATTTATGGATTTTTTACTAAGATGGAAGAAAATGCTTAAATTTTGTTTGCAGCTCTAGTGCTTACTTTGCCATGCTAAAAGAGGTCCCCTAAAACATTAAGAGCAAAAGCTAATGCCTCTTTGTGATTCTTTACAAACAGCATAGCAATATGAGCAGCTGGAGGAAAAAAAATTATTCAAACAAAGTAAATAGGACAGATATTTCAGGAACAAACAGAAATGAGAAAAAGAATACCCCAATTGTTTGCATGAGATGGATTTATTTTTCAGGACTGGAATTTTAAGGTCCTGCTCCTCTAATGGCATGAAGAATATTTGGACCCAAAAGCGATGCCTAGATTTCTGAAGGAAGCTTGCCAGAAGCTGCTCCCTGACACTAAGACCAAGTGACATGGAACAGCCTGTGTCCATACTATTAAACTCTCTTGCCCTGTACAATAGGGTGGCTGCAGCTACACCACACTTGGGAGCAGTCCCTGGCCTAAGCTAGCTTCTTGGACTGTGCCTCAGAATCATTTGGGAGAGCACTACTTGGCCAAAAGCAAGCCAAGGGGCATTTCAATAATTTAACAATATAAAAAATCAAGTCCACTGATGTGCCCTGGCACTGCTTAATTTATTAGAGCAGCCACAGCTGACACAGCCAGCTGCTGATCCCTTAATTGCACAGAGAAAGCACAGATGGCCTTGGACTGCTCTCCTCTTCAAGCAGGCGTGCAGGAGTGTGCTGCAGCATATCCAGGGCTTCACCAGGAGCCAGAGGAAACCCACTGGCTGCAGAGCCAGCCAGGGCTCCTGCTGGTAGCAAAGCTGCTGCTTTCTAGAACTGCTGCCTCCCTCCCCTGTGGGCTGTGCAGGACAACAAGCCACCTTTTGCTTGGTCCCGAGTTCATGGAGGGCTGGAAGGTGCTGCTGTAGCCTGCTGGGCCACTGGAGGAGGAACCAGGGATGGCATGGTCCTCCACATGCACAGCCAGGGCCTGTGCCCAGAGGTCAGAGGCAAAGCTGTGTGTGGAGACTGAGCATTCCCATGCTCTGCTGTGCTTCTGGTGCTTACTCACTCCAGCATAAACAAAGCTTTGCTATCTGGCTTTTGATTTATAAAAAGGTATAAATTCTTCTCTGCTGAGAAGCACGGTTCAGCCCATTCTTGGGAGATGTGCCCTTTGCCAGGGTGCAGTGTGCAGTCGCCATGGGGGAACAGCTGCCCCCAGGCAGGTAGTGGGATCCAAGGGAGCTTGAACACCCAGGGACCACTTTTCCAGGTGGCAGAGGCTTGTTAAGGAGCAGAGAGGGACCTGCTGGTACTTTTGTGTACTGCAGCACAAAAACCAAAGCAGGCTTACAGGACAGACTTCACTGTTTACTGCAATTTACATTTCTTAGTGCAATTGTCAAAACAGTAGCTTGTTTCCCTCCTGAGTAGCAGTGTCGGTATCTGTGGTGTGCATTTTCCAAAATTATCTACCTTTTAATAAAATAGTTTTGTTACTGGACTACTCTGATCATTAATTTATAATGAATGTCTGGAAAGACAGCAATTACTTTTTGTAGGTCACTGGATAAAACCAACTTTTTCTTCAAGAATCTTGTTTTAAGAATTGTAATGAACTAAGCCACAACCATTTAAATGACATTAAAAAAATAAATTAAAAAATGTGCAAGGCAGCCATACATAGACAAGTTCCCAATGTCAGATTCAAAATGCAACTCTTTTGTGCCTGTCCCTCTGTTTTCGTCTGGAAGGAAAATAGGCAGCCCTGAGGAATTCAACAGCCATTTCTCATTTGCCTCACAGCACTCTTGCTGTTAAGCCTCCATGGATGAGGCACGTGCCATGGACCTCAACCCTTTCTCAACCATCCAGTTAAGATTGGCATTCCAAGCTTCTCGTCACCACTGAGGGTTGACCCTCATCACTGTGGTGCAGCCTCAAATCCATCATACCCTGGATAGTTTGACTCAAGCCCCCTGCTAGAAAAGTCTGTACTCCAGAAGTCTCCACTGCCAACTATCACCTGAGACAGGCAGCATGGATGCCATACTAGGTATGTACATGTCTTCAGCAGCTTGTCTCAGACATAGTCTTTATCTTGCCTCCACAGAAGGATTGAAAAGTTTTAGTAGGAAGGTATTGATGCAAACCTGACACCACAGCATGTGGGGTGGGGTCTGAGGATCCACCTGGATCCAGGATATAAGAAGAGTTTTTGAAATCAGTAATACAGGCATGACCTTAGAAAATCTGCCTGCAAAATATGGGGCCAGTCTCAGGCCTCGGACATTTGTGGGCAAGTTGGCTTGTCTTGGCTGAAATAACTAGAAAATGAAATAATCCAAAAGTACTTTGTGAATGAGCAGCTATTAGCCCAAGTGTGCTGGATCTAGGGTGCACTCAAGCTCATGGAATCTACAAAGGCATTGTGAATGTAGGTGTCTGTGTCCTGAGCCCTGTGTGAGGAGCCTGCACAGCAAAAAACAGTGGGGTGGTTTCACTTCCCCGACGTCCCAACCACTGGAACAGATCATCAACACCAAAGTAAGTCAAAAGGAAAGAAGTAAAGTCCAAACATCCAAGTGCTCAAGCCTTTCTCTGGAGTTCCAGGATGATTTCCTGGGACAGATCCTGGGGATTTGGTAGCTGGGGCACCTGTGTTCCCTTGAGACATAACTGCTGTTCTCACCTACACAGTTCATTTTCAGTTTGGGACTGTGTTCCTGAGAGTGCACCTGGAAGATTATGCCATTACATGGGACCACACTATCTTTTTAACCAAGCTTATTGGTCATCCTAGCATAAACATGTTACTGCAGTTCCTGAAAATCTCATACCATTAAAAATCCTGCTGACATGACCTCCAACAGTAAGGATAACTGAGGGTGTAATTTTTATAAGACATAACCATGACAACTTCTTGTGAAAATCTGAATCTGGATGCACAATATCACTAAAAAATCAAAAGTAGTGAATTTTTTACACAGCTAATTTTGCAGTATTGACAGTATAAAAAGAGGAGGCAATTATTTAGGTTATTCCAATCCACCTCAATCACACTAGAGAACAGTTTTCCTTAAAATAGGCTGTATTCCTAGGAATCTGAATAAACACAGGCCCATAAACGTTATTTGCTGAAAAAAGAACAGAATAATCTGATAATATTACCGACATAGAGTAAGTGTCTCATAAACTGTGAAACGGGAAAAGGTAAACTTCACGAATTTCCTCTCTGCTAACACAGTTTGCTTTTAGCAACTGTAGAAAACAAAATTATGAAAGAACAACAGTATTTTTTGAGATTCATAACACAAACAGTCTCTTTCTCCAAATGAATCTGAAAAGTATTTTCCTCTCTACAGACAAAAATAATTCTGCTCCTGCTCTACTCAGAATTAAAAATCCCAGTAGCCCTAGTAACTGTACTACTGAAAGTCTGAGGCAGATCATACAAAGGTCTGAGAAACATCCCAAAAACCCAGACCAAACAGAGTTTAAAAGGGAAGCATTCTTCTTCACTCCTTGACTACCATTTTCTTGTTGCTGAGGAAAGAGGCAAACCTTCTAACTCCCAATATGATATCTCTGTACATTAAGTAGTTAGAATAAAGGCTAAATTCAAAACTAAATTGCTTGAGTAGAAATTCAGGACCTAATTTACTGTAGTATTAGGCCCCTGGCTCCTATTCTCTTCTGTTCATAAATGCAGATTGGCTAGAGGGACTGCAAAACACAAAGCAATAACGTAAAATAAACTATTAAAGCAAAGGACACCATGTTCCTTTGATTCTCACACACACCCACACACATACACCCACACATACACTAAAGCTCCTGGGGAGTAAGAATTCTGAAATGTGAGAAGTCCAATGTAGAACAAGGCTGTAAAATAGACTTATTACTTTTTTATGTACATGTCCTCTGTCATTAAGCAGCTTTTTCTGAAAAAAGGCCATGGCATCTACATGCCTTTTTTCTTTTTTTCCAGCTGGAGAGGTAATTGCTTTTTCAATAGAAGTCATTTCAAGTCTTTTGCTATACATTGAGTGACATACCAGACAAGTAATTTCATGTTCCCACGACAGCAAATTAGAAAGGCAGCTGAGCAGTAGTGTAACCACAGGACAAACCTTTTAATTACTGCATAGAAAGCAAAAAAAAACAATGTCCAGCTATTGATTCCACAGTGGAACCTATTCCACCTCAAACTCTTTTGCAACAGTTTAAGTCTACATTGCTTTTAAAAGGATTGCAAAGGTCTAGAAAGTTAAGGAAGACCATTTCTAAGGTTTGATTTTACAGTGAATCATTTTAAAAAATCAGACTGCTTTTCCATTTGGAAATACTTTCTTGATTATGCCAGAGGCCTGATTTGCCCTTTGAAGTTTTTCTGCCTTAACCAGCTCTCCATTCAGGCATCCAAATTCAGTTGTGAGTCCATGCACCAAACCCTCAGCTCATGTTGGGAAATTTATTCCTGGATAGCACTTTGACTTCTCACAGCATGTTACAATGATAACATGCCCCTGTAAATGGGGAATTGTCTGCACCAGCAGAAAAACAGCTTCCAACAGTACCATTACTCTTTCAATTTTTAATTTTTTTAAGCAAAACTTAGCTGTCTAGAAACAACAGGGAATGTATTCTCACCTTTCTCTTTAAAGCATCAGGTGTTTTTGGACAACTCTCCCACCAAGCTACCTTTGTAAGCACATGTCTATGTTACCTGCAAAGAGAGAGGGCAGATGATCCCAGTTACATCATTTGCATCAAAATAAAGACGGTTTTACATGAAAATCAAAACAAAGTTTTTGTGACCTGGGACCTGAAAGGCTTGAACAATTCTGAATAGGAGGGACAGGACTGCAGTTCTTCCCCTTAAAAGCAGGGGAAAATAAGGGTAAGTCTGGAGCTGTCACCTCCATACTGGATGCTGCTGAGCAGAAATGGATTCAGTGCTGAGCTCAGATTGCAAAACTCCTCACATGTCATAGTAGATGCTTTGCAGTACTGAGAGGAAGAGCTGGGGAAGGTCAGCTAACACTAATTTTATTCAAAAGTGTGTGACCCCTCTCAATGATTCTCCCATATTTGGCTAGAACAGATTCTTCCTCTGCTGAGGAAGGGAGAAGGAGTTAAAACAGCTTTATTATTGTGTGCTTCTGTTTAATTTCCCTCCTTTTCCATTCCCCTTTCCCAGAAGTGTCAAGCATACACTGTGGATGGAAATAGGATAGATCCTTTTGAAGAAGACAGCTTATTTTCACGATGTGCTTTGACAGTCATAAGCATGCAAAACAGAAAAAAAAAAAGGTTAATATTGAAAGCATGCAAATAAACCATTTCCAAGTGCATGATATTACAGGATAGGTAGAGAAGTTTTTACAGAATAAATCAAAGCAGTGACAACAGAAAAAGGAACATGCTGAAATCCATACTTCAGTACTTAGACAAAATACATGCAAAATTTAAAGCAAGTTTTGCAAGCAATTCATTAACTGGTTGTTGAAATTCCATGACTTTTCATAAACAAAATCACAAATACATAAATCAAACATCCAAATGCAACATGTCAGTTTTCCCATCTCCAAATCCAAGTCCAAAACAAATTACTTTCCTTCTGTGCTTGGACTCTGAATTAGAAATACGTACAGCTGGTTCACTTTTGGCTCAAGGGATTGGCTTTCAATTGGCTTGCTGAGTTAGAGAGCAGCAATAAGCTTCCCGTTTGTAGAATATAATCTTAAACTTGGCACTTGCTGTCCCTGCAGTCCTCTGGCACAATGGCATCTATTCAGACTGCCTACTTTACTTGCCTAACACGAGTGCTGAACATCTCAAAACTGGATGCCTGGCCACAGCAGGCATCATTAATAAGATAACTCAGAGTACCCAGCTTAGGGCTACTTAGCCAGTGGAAAGAGCCAGGCCTGAAAGAAGGCTCCTGCAGAATGATTCAAAATGCTAAAGAGGATGCCAACTTCCCTCTGGGGCCAGGAAGGCCCTTAACAATGAAGAAATAATCCTGAAAGTTTCCTTGGGAATGCTGCTGTGTAACTGCATAGACAATAGTCTGAAGGAGAGGAGAAGGTGCATTCCCAGCAGATGTTTCTCTGAAAGTTTTTTACTAAGAGTTTGTGTCTGCATGTGCTCAGAAAGAGCAGCCCTGCCCTGTGGGTTTGCATCCCCGCTGTGCCTGCATCCTGCGCTGCCCAGGGCAGCCCAGCCCTGCTGCCCCAAACACGGAGCCACTGGGGAACTGAGCCCATTGCCCTGTTTTCCCAGGGATGTGCTATTTGTTGCCTCCTTTGAGGTCATCTAGCAGAGCCCATTTTCGCACAGTCTCACACACCACGGCAGCACAATGCATACATTTCCCTAAGCAATTAGTTACGTAAGTGAAGTAGACAGTATTAACAGCCCCTGCGGCAAACTAGGAGATCATGCACTGCTGGCAACATAGTGAAACTTTGTTTTGATACATCCTATAACATATACGTGTCTACACCTATACATACACACCATAAAATATGAATATATATGCTATTCATTTATATATGTGTAGATTAAACATTATGTCATATGTTACAAACTATTGCATTATCAATATTTATATATTCTATTTATGTAATATATATATACAAACTGAGATCTCGCTCATTCAGAAAAATTATAATTCAAAGTTTCTTTCAGACTTTCTGTGTTGCATTCTTTAAAGCACCTGACAATTCAAGAAAACCTTGATCCCACCCCCCAGAATGGGATCAATACATTTGATGCTGGGCTATGACAAAATATAGCATTGCAGTGAAAATCTCAGCAACAGATGAATTATGCAAAGCAATCAGTTAAACCTCTACTTCCTCTGCTTCCATTTTTAAGCACGAATAAATGTGACAAAAATGTAGAACAATCATAACTCTTGCAGCATCTGCAATTTTGTCTTTCTAGTTTTTTATTTATTTTGTTTCATTTTGTGACTTTCATTTGATTTTCCCAGTATTCCTATTCTTATTCAATGCAACATACCAGCATTATGCATTAACAATTTGCGAAATGTACAAATAAATGTCACTCATAGTTACAGCAAGTCATGCTGAAGGTACTCTGCTCTGCCAAATAATAGCCTGTAAATATCAAAGTGAATTGTACTGTTAGTATAGGCAAATATAGAACAATTTCACTGGTGTCAGTGGATACTCCAAGTTTATACCATCACTAGCAAGCACAGAACATGGCTTAACACCTGATGTTACTAAGTAAACTCTAGCCGTATCCTGCCTATTTGATGAAGTCACAAACATTTTTCAGGTTGCTGTCAGCATGACAGAAAGAGAAGACTTTGGAAATTACAGCCCTTTTCTTCAAGAGTAAATAGTGTGAAATGTGACTTTATATTCTCTGTCCTGTGTCAGTCCTCTTACATTCTCTCACTGCATCTTTTCTAGAACTTGTCTTCATGTTTCTATTTTCCCATGAAATATCACTTCCTTCCCTTGCAAAGTTGGGTTTTTTTCAGGAAAAAAAAAATCAGAACATCTGTGTCAGTATCAAAGTTGGTTTGTAGGATTTTATGGTTTTTGGCCACAGGTTATGTTCTCTCCCAGGATGCTACTTGCTTGGCTCCAGCCTCATCAGCAAGTAAAAAAATCCCAAATGCCCAGATGTCATAAATGTCTGCTTGTCAAGTACAGACATCCCACAGATCTGGCCATAATCATTTGTGGACTCAATGTCTTCTAGGCACCATAAAGAAAATTCCCTGTATCAAGGACAACAACTAGAGGTCATGAAGAAAAATTGAGGTGATACAAAATGTGGCTGCACACTTGCTTAGCAGCACAAGTTGCTTTGCCCTCAAAAACCAGCAAATCTACGGCAGTGAGAGGGCTATAACTTATAGCTGTAAAATCATGCCATTCAAATTAGAGAGGTGGTGAATAGAATAAATTACATTTGAACATTAAGTCATAAATGTAAGATGATTGGCAATTGCTGTTTATTCCTGCATCACTTATAAGGTATCCCTGGGGTTCAAAGCTGAGCTGAAGTAAAGTGAAGATCTGGTCATCACAGAGTCAGTCGAAATGCACAGCTCATACTAAAAGATTGTGAATGGTATTCTGTCTGTAGCCTCACTGATTTGCCCCTTCAGCCTTGCCCAGCTGAGGCATGAATCACCCCATTGCTGGGGATCACACCTTCATTGATGCACACTTTGTGCCAAGACATGTACACCTCAGTGTCGGTATCCTGTGTGTATGATCTCTGCTTGCTCTCAAGTAACTACCAAGTCTTTCAATTATTCCACCTCACAGCTGACTTCTCTCATCCAAGCTTTTAATGGGCTCATCATAGAAAAACATTGCCCAGACTAATATTAATCCTCAATGCCACAGAGGTCTGAAATTTGATTGTTGTGGAAATTCCTCTGGCTTTGCAGCATTTATATTCTCAGCCATGATACCATGTTAATGTAGAAGTTATTGTGTCTTGAATAGGTTTGTGCCTTTCCAGAACAATGTTAGATTAGAGCTTAACACTTCAGTGTTGCTCAGCTTCTTGTCACATGCTTTTTTTTT
>VZRZ01006915.1:204114-221680 GCA_013398175.1 Climacteris rufus | reverse complement strand
TGCTTCTTAGTCCATTCTTTTTTTTTTTTTTTTTTTGGGCAAAATTAAGTCCAGCTTTATCTAGTACATACTAATGAGTCCAAGCTTTTTCTGTTTACATATCAGAAGTTTCCTAAGGCTACAGGTTGGAAAGCCTACTGTGTGTTCTGTACAAAACAAAGAATAAAAAAAGTACAGTAGAACATTAAATCCTTAAGTTAAAAGACAAAACTAAGAAAATTCCCCAGCTCTCCAAATAAGTGCTTGCTTATTCAGGCCTCGTATGTTGCCAGCAGACTACACGCCGATAAAACCAATTTTGGACTATTTAGACTTGAGCAAAAATTCTGTGAGTTTAGGGAATCAGCATGAAAATCACTGGCATAATGACAAGTTCCAGCAAAAAGAAAATTCAATTAAATCATTACACCAAAACATAAGCACTGATGGAGTTTTCACCACTTTAATGAGGCCAGTATGGAGTTCACGACCCTCTATGAAAAGTGTGTTTAATGATGATGGCCTGGGCCATTGAGTCCCATCATTTATTTAAAATCCTAATAGGGCTACTTTTTTAAAATTCTAAAAGGGTCTTTCACTCTGGATGAGTCTAACCAGCATTAAAAAATGTTAACTTAAAAAAAGGTATGTCTCTGCCTTTTTCAGCCTCCCTTTTACTAGCACCAGAGAAGAAAAAGAAAATATGAGTTTTGCAGCATTCTCATACACTGAGAACAAGGTAACTGTTGGGGAACTGCTGGGGAATGACAAGCAAAGTTCAGCTCTATCTACGGGTTGTGGCAGTACCTTAAGGGATGTGGGAAAAGGATTATTTTCTTACTTCAACAATTGCTAAGGAAGTTGTCAAAGTTGAAAGAGAACAGGTGAAATGGGGTTAGGGTGTACAAGAAAAAGAGCCATGTATATGGGAAAAGAAACAGGGCAGGAAGCTCCTGAGTTTAGAAGTAAAGCATGACCAAATAAATCTAACATATAACTGATGAGGCATTTAATGGTGGACAGCAGAAAATCAGAAAGGTCATGCCTATTCTTGTAAATCAAACAACACCAAGGCACATTTCAGGTTTAACACTGCCAGGCTCCATTCTTTGCTCCATTAAATTATTAGTGATCTCTGGCATTGTTCAGGAGCATTTCATCTTACACTACCCAAAAGTTTCCATTTATGGTTCAAAAGTCAGCAGGGATAATCAGCTGGCATACAGCAGCTTGTATTAGAGAGGAGGATGGCTTAGCAGTGTGGATGCAGAGTGCCCCACAGCATGCAACAACAGCACCAGGCAGAACTCCCAGGCAGTTCCTATTAACTGACGTAGATATAGCTGGAAGCTCCATCTCTGTTGCTCCAGTCATAGGAGTTGTACTTGGCCTCATTTCTGCTCCTGAAGTAAGATAGCAAGAGGTGATGAATTTCTGCCCTAAGCCACTGTTTGAAGGTGAAAGATACTGGCATTTATTGCAGTGCTGAGTTCTGAGTATATGGTCAAGGTTTTTACAAGAAATTAAATTTAAAAAAATAAAGTCTGCTGAATGTGTCACGAGACTGTTTATGTGTTCATCTTTATTTCATTTGGTTTATTTCAGATCAGCTCTTGAGAACACTATGTACTTTGGACTCCATATGAAGTCCTCAAGTCAAAATTTTATTAAGATAAAATTGAACTCCCTCTTTAGGGAGTACACAAAATGAAATCCAACACCAAGAAAGAGAGGGAATTACTTACTTCTGTACTCATGGGAGAAGTGAAATGCTATTAAAAAAATGCACAGTGGGTAAACACAGCTCCTCACATTCTCTCCCAAATTGCATTTTAGAAATATTTATTAGGGTTAATACTACTCTTGAGGTTGTTGTGCAGAGCTGGGGACAAAACAGTCCTTGGTTTTCAAAAACTTGTGCTCTGCAGCCTTCAGAGGATCTTTTTTGATTTTTGAACTTTCAGTGTCTCTACCTACTGCTCTTCCACATGCAGACAGGACCTTTGGTTGAGTGTTTATGGAACAGATACATGTTATCCTGCCACATAAATACTGTTCTATTGACATTTCCTATGCTAAATAAGCTTTTCTTTGGCTGCTTAAAATTCACCGTGCAATAGTCAGTGTTTGTAGAAAGGTGCTAAATAAAGAGGAGGAAAAAAGAAAGGGAGAAAAATGCTTCAGGCAAAGTTTTCCATCACCTTCTTCTTACTATAATTATCACCAGAAAGCATAGCAAAAAACAGTCCAGAGCACAATGATTTATCTAATGTGATAAAGTAATAAAGGTCTGATTCTGATTTTCTGATATTCATCAGTATTAGTAAGAAGAAGGTCAGCTCCTCAGTATTCTACACTCTTCTACACCCTCTGTAAATGACACCTCAAAAAAGTGGGGATGGATGCACTTGGGGACATTACCCTTATTTCCTACCAGATCCTGATCCAGCTGGTTCTCAATGTTCCCACTTCCAAGGAAGCATTCAGCTGTGCTGCTTTCATCAGCATCCCTGTTCTCAAATGCCTCCATGCTCCAGGGGACAGTTTGCAGTCAAGGCAGTTTGCTCAGGAGGATGCTGTATATTGTGCTGACTGTGGCCTCTACTCCCTCTTTAAAGAGCAGAGACAAACATCTGTGGAATAAGACTGATTTTCCGAGGAGCTAGAAGTTATAACTAAGAGAAGCAAGGCAAGAACAGAGAAAAAAGTAGGATAGGTCCAGGAGGGGACATAGGAGAAAAACAAGCCCTGAGTTGCTGCGCTTTTTATAGATGTAGAGGGATTGCCATTTAAATGTTTATGTTTGCCAAAGTAAATCAAATATTTATTAAGGAAATCGCCTGCTTGGGTGGAAAACTGGAGCTCTTCATAACCGATGATGTGCTTACCTTGAGCAAATGGAGATTTTTTTTTAAATAATCACCCACTATAAACAAAACTAAAACCCAGGCCTTGACACAGCATAGTCAGAGCAATTACTCTGTACTGTAATATTTGAAAATAGCCCAGGTATTCCAACATTTGATATCTCATGTAGCTCAGCTTTCCACTTGCACTTCTAAATAAGCTGCAACCACTGCTATAAGTAATGCCAATAAAACAGGTTGTGTTGTACAATATTCTGATGGAGATGATTTCTGCTTTGTTTTACTATTCTGCAGCAGATTATCTTCTGTTTGCTGCAATGCCTGATTATACCTGTTTAAAATACAAAAATACCCCACCAGCCTTTTCAAATGTAACAACTATCACCTCTTTTTTTTCCAAAGAAATCCTTACAGTTCAAGCCATGCCAACCCTGTCCGTTCCAACTCTCTGCATCTCAGTCAGGACTGCAGCTTTCTGGAGGAGTTCCTGACACTCTGCCTCACCCAGGTCTTAAGATCTTCTCACTTTTTAGCCAGCGCCCTCTACATCTACCTGGACCATTCAAAAAACCATTTTTTTTCCAAATATCACTGGGTTTCACCCCTTCCTGCTTTCATTCCTGGTGTGCCCTACCAGCTGCACTGACATTCCCCAACAAAACTGTGCCTCTGCCACCACCACCCTACACCTGTGCTGTCCCTCAGTGCCCCACTCTCACCTTGAACGTTTTAAATAGAAGCGCTACTCACAAATATTTTTTAAATTTTTATGATTTAATATACTTTATATTATTATATTCCAAGCTCTGTCATCAAAATTTCTGTAGTGGCAGAGGGAGAAATTATTAAGAGAAAAAATTCTGGCTGTGCACCAGCACAATCCAGCTAGATTTGTGCTCCTTCTATTTTTCTTGTTTAATGAAGGTTGATGAAATGTGGCCTGGTTGTATACACGTGAAAACTGTATCTCATTAGTTGATAACTCTTATAAACGTGTCAATGTCTGTTACTTGTATTAATGTGCTAAGGAAAGACTTCCATAATCATTACAAGATAATGAAGACATTGTGATCTCAGTTAAATCTATTCAAGGAAGATATAATGAGCCAAAATTCATCTAAACTAAAAAATTTGAAGGCTATGTGTCTTGAGAATTTGAAAAATGTTATGCGTTACGAGCAATGCCCAATGTAACACAATGAATTTTGAATAGTACTTAGATGCCAAGAAAAGGCAGAGCATTCTACTTCAAAATGAAAAATACCAAATTACAGATTTTTGTAAATTCTAAAGCATTGGGAATAGTAATGAGATAAACGAGAGGAAAGGAGTGAAAGGGGGAGAAATTAATCTCTTAGAACCTTATGATGCAATGATTTGCATGCTGTTTTTCTGGGTTTACCAGCACTTTTACTGGAAAAGTTTGAATTCTGTTGCAAGATGTTACAAAACCTGTAAAGCACTTTTTCACCTAGAAAGGCAGGTTGCAGTAAAGACTACAGGAAGAACATGCCTACAGGGAAGTCAGAGCAGCACCCTAGAATTCTTCTGCTTTTCAAACACAACATTGAGGCCTCCATATCCTGACTGCAGGAGATGCTCTAGCAGATGCTGTCCCACTTGAAACAACCCCACACAACAAGACGTGAGTTTCCCTCTGCCACCCTCACACCCCACTATATCCAGAAACAATGGCTGGGGTCCCTTTGCAAGCAGCAAAAGTGCTTTGGAAGCAGTAGGACTTCCCGCCTCCAGGCTGGATTGATGACTGGGGAAAGGTAATAGCCCTGCACATTACCACTGCTCAGCTTAGTGAGTGTTGTGTGATCAGCACTACCCCATCTTCGCTGCAGCTGCCCCTGTCCTTTGTTATGGGACAAAGTATGTCAAAGGGGAGATCTTTCTTCTAGTCAACAAAGTGGCCAGAGGTACCCTTAGGCTACACAACCCCTGAAACTCCTGGAAACAAAGTTAATGACAGTATGTAGTGCAGGCTGTATTCTGTTAACAACAGGGCTGGAACTAGACCGATGAATAAAAATTATTTATGTTCAAGCAAGTAACTGCGTGCAGTAGGACAAACTGTTCTGAGGATCACCTCATACTCAAATAAGTCAGACCTTGGCACACAGAATCAACAGTTGCCATCTCCTACTGCTGCCCTACAAATATGCTGTCACACTGCTGCCTTTTTCTCATCCAATGCTCATGATTGCAAGTAAAAATGCTCTCCTCTTGCTTTGTCCTGACTAATCCTCAGGGCTGGCTCACCCATACAACTTCTGAAGCAGTGAGAGTAAATGACATTAAGCTCAGGGTAACTGCAGCTGAAAAGGTGATACCTTACCTGAGGATTAATGCAGTACTGCAAAAATGCTACAGAAACTGTCATGATCTTAGCTGGCGACAGCTTGGCCTCCCTATTGTTCAAAGAAAGAATAGGTCATGGCTGTTCTGAAAAAGGATAAAACCTAGAAATATGGTTTCATTAGTTCATGAAGATATCTTCTGAAAACCTAACACCATTAAACCAAAAATAATAAAATAAGCCTTAGAAATTCTGGTCAATCTAAGCCAGCCAGAAGGATTCTGAAAAAGATTTTCACTGTTTATATTCATATAAATCGTTACTTCCTAGGAATAGTATTC
The DNA here is from genome assembly GCA_013398175.1 of Climacteris rufus. NCBI lineage: Eukaryota > Metazoa > Chordata > Aves > Passeriformes > Climacteridae > Climacteris > Climacteris rufus. Next base: position 216,185 of record VZRZ01006915.1, on the reverse strand, counting down.
TAAATACAACAAAAAAAATTCTTGACTAAGGACTTTTATAATGTCCCCATAAACTTGTAAAATAACAATGCAAGTGCAGAAGCTTTGATTTTTTTTTTTTAAGTGTATCACACAATGCTGATGTGTGGAGACGAATAGTGTTCTCAGAAATAAATCTCTGGAACTAACTCTGGATCTATCCACTTATGTCATACTGCATCCATTACAGCAGCATTTGAACACCTTTCAACTACTTACAGTACAAATAATAATCTCTGTCTGCTTTTCCACAATAGGGCAGAGCTCATATTCGTGGTCGATTTGTGTATCTGGTGTCTGTACAGTGTGTATGGCAGCTTGATGGTGTCAGAGGGTACAACATACAGCAAGAAATAATAACAAGAAATAACAGAAGTGAAGCAATAGCTGGTTTGTCTGGTAAGACTGTGTGTACATACAGGCCTGGGAAATTGAATGGGTAAATATTGCATTTGCTTTTGAAAGCAAGTATTATTTATCACCCCAGCACGTCTCTCATTTTGTAGAGGCAGATTATCATCTCTACTGCTGAAGATTTCTTGTCACACTGGTTCAATCCCATGTGCATCTCCTTCCTTCTAAGATAAACCCTCCGGTTCACCAGCAGTGAAATTTTGATTTTCACAGTCATTTAATAAAAAGTACTTCATTATTCATTCTGTAGGAGTCTCTCTGAAAATAGCAAACTCCCTTTTAACAGGGAGATGGTTCAGTTGTAAATCATAGGATACAAAACTGGGAAGATAAAACTTGCAAAGAACTTTTTAATTAAGAGAATGGATGAACAATTCATAATTAATTATTTGGGAATTAATGCCACCTCAATTTATCATCAAACATTTGCAAAGGCAATACATGCACTTGTATGCCTTTTACAGTCTTTAGGGTCACTACTGAATACTGGCCAAATCCACTACTTTATGATAGATGCAGTCAGGTCATTAGTCCTTTGACTTCTTCACAAAAATTGTATGAAGGATGATGTCAGTAATCATCTAAAAGCTCAGTTCTTTGGCAATAAAAGGACCAGGAAATTCAAACTTCGTGCCTATTTATTATTTCAGTGTGACTGGCTGTAAATTGTTATGCAATGATTTGTGGGATCTCTGTAAGTACAATTTGAAAGTAGTTTGATATTATGAATTCCCTGTGTTTAATATATGAAGACTCCAATTTCACTTCATATACAGAGTTTTTTCCCCCACCATTGGTTGTTTTATCTCCTCATTTTTATTTTGTACTGAAATTCTCAAGGATGGTGATTCAGAGCTAATAGCTGAGCAGGGATGCCATCTTTCTGCCAGCACGTGTCATGTAACCTGTTATGGAGACATTGGGCAGCTACTCACTGCTAACTGTCTCACTCATATAACCACATGTGCAGCATCTTAGGTGAATTACCGAGGTCCTTCCTCTACCAGGGTCACAATGTCCACCATCACAGACGTTACTTCTGGCCACGTGGTGAGACTGTGCATGTGCATCAGGTCTCCTAAGCAACTTCACATGCACATCTCAGACCACAGCAAGAAGATCCTGAGCATGTCAGCTGCAGTAAATACATTTCATCCACAGCTTCATGATGGAAAATCATTCTGAATCTTCAGAAGGGAGAATGTCAGGGAAGAGGCCGTGAGCTCCCCGAGCAATTCATCCAGTCCACTTTAGGCTCTTCACATCTCCAGGCTAACCCCATGAAAGAAGGAGTCAGCATGACATCCACAGAATGGCTGAACACTTCCAGTCATTTCATTTTTTTCATCCTCTGTTCACATGGAAATTTTATGGGCCAAAATGTGCATTGACACACTGGACAGGTGCTTTCCTAAACCTGAATTTCAAGAGAGAAGTAACAAAGTAGAGAATTATTGAGTGGGCATCTGATTTATCTGAGAAGGCAATAAGAGTTTTAATTGACACAGAAAATTTTGGTTTAAGTATAGCAACAGAGATGAGCCAAGGAGAGGAGGCAGAAAGATGGTTACATGTCAGAGCAGAGACCCTGAAGTAAACGAGATATCACTGTTGCATAAGGGGGATTCTGGGCACTCCAAGCCCAAGGACAGTTCCAAGGGAGAAAACTGAAGTACAAGAATATGTGGAGACATTCTGGTTTGGATTTCTTGTGCAAGGTAACAAAGAATTACCATTTTCTAGACCACTTGCCACTTGCATCTCCACACAGTCAGAGCTTTGAGAAACAGTGAGCAACAGTGTGTGACGGACACCAAGGGATCATCACTGTTCCTGGATAGTTCAGCCTTCTAGACATTCAAGACCTGTTTCTGACAAAGATGCTTAGGATTCACAGATGAAGTTCACCAAAGAGACCAAAGAAACAATAACAGAATTGCTCAAGTGGCAGAAAACTTAAAAGGACGCAGGATCAACAGGAGCCATCCCAGCAGTGTGACATAAACACAGCTTCTTTAAAATGTTTGGTTAAAAGTTCACGTTTTTCCATCCTTCAGGATCCTCAGAATGTCTCTGTCAAATGCAAACCAGACAATGAGACCCAGAAACAGAAATTAATACATTCTCAAAGGAAAATACATTTGCTTCCACTTCTATAAAACCAGTTTCTGTACAAAGACATTTAGTTTAGATTGGCCAAAATATTTTGAGAGTTTCCAACACTATTCTATATCAATGTTTGCCATACCTGAGGTTCTCATGTGCCACGGGTGGAAAACGTGAGTAACTTGGAGCCTTTAGCATCGGTCTTGTGTCCTGAAAGAAGCGACTTTGACTTCATCCAGTCTCTGAACAGAGGCGAGCCGGGCATCAGAACTCCCACAGAGTTCACGCACAGTGGTTTAATTAAAGCAGGGAAGCAAAGAGACGAGAAAGGGTTCTTTTCCGCTTATTGCCAGCAGGATTTTATTACTGGGTCATGGAGTGCGATAAAAGACACCACAAAATGGAGGTCAGGGTGTGTTATAGGACGGAGGCGAGGGAAGGGCAGTCGGGAGAGCCAATCACTGCGGAGGATTCCAACGATTGACAGGGGCACCGGCCAGTGAGCCGACTGTCCGCACCCGGCGCAGGAACCAATGAGCTGTTCCCCTGGGCAGGGACAGCCCCCGCCGCTGCAGCCGGGGAGCTCCCCCGATGACCCAGGGCTGCGCCACCCCAGCTGCATCGCGCCGGGGGGAGGGGGGCATGGAAAGGACCAGCCCCTGAGGCCCTGGCCCAGCAGGACCGGGCCCGGTCATAAGCCACGCCCAGAGGCACCGCAACACTCATGCAACTTTTATTCAGACTCAGGAGAAGAAGATTAAGTGAAGCTTTCAGGATTTGTGGGACTTTGTGTCTCTCAAATCAACAGTATCTACATGTTGCATGTAGGCCACTCCTTTGGGCTTGCATGCAGCTAGGATCTCCCGGAAAAGTACTTTTCTTTGATTTGAGAATTTTTGGTGGAGAAAACCTGGGGGACAGATCCATTTGTCTGGAGTTTCTGTACTGCTGTACGTGCAAAGGCTCCTGAGGTTTTGTTGTCTATGTATAACCCAACTCTGCAGCACCAGCTCAGCCAGCTCTAGAACCAAATGGGGCTGCTGGAGATTTGCTGTAGAAAAAATCTCGTATGTCCAAGATACCTTGGTATTACTGCACATAAACAAATCAGTGGTACACCCACAAACAGTAGATCCAACCTTCCTCAATAGTAGGGGTCTTCCTGCACATTTACCATGCAATGCATAAACACATCCTTCTGACATTTCCAAGACTAGATTTCACCTCTCCTGCCCAGATGCAGAAATTGGCTTCCCATAGATCACCAACAGTCAGATCCCACGGGCAAGAGCTGAGAATATACTGAAGGCAAGTTTGACATGACTCACCTCCCTCAGCCCTCACATTAGTTTTTTTCAGGAAAGATGTTTCCCTTCTTATGCCCTTGTTCCTAGGGAGACCTCCACTGTGGGTCCTCATGTACTTCTGCACAAGGACAAACTACACTAAGAGAGCAATAGCCAATGTTTCTATGCAAACACCAACTCAGCAGACCATTCTCACTGAAACAACATAATGCAGGTAACGATACAGAGGAGCTGGGTCTGATTCATGATTAGGAAAATGAAATACAATGAACGGATGATGCTCAAAATACTTAATTTTTTTCATTAGACATTTCTACTGCAACAAACATGTTATTTGTTCCCCTAATTTTTTTTCTCTATGTCAGCCAAAATATTTGTGTCTGGAGCACCATAGTATCCCTGGCTAAGCCAGTATAATGGCTTGCCAAATAATGTCTGTGGACACATGCAAGATCTGGAATGAAAAACAAAATGTTGATGCTGGCCTATAAACACGAGTCAGGCTTTCAAGGTCAGCAAGAGGTAAGTGGTTTGTTTGTTCTCATGGGGGTAAGTACTAAGCCTCTGAGGCTTAGAAAGGAATTAAGCCCAGATGTTTCATTTTCTAAGGAAGTGATGTACTCAGCAAGCTATTCGATAATCAGAGGGGGCACATTCATTTCCTTGCCACCTAAAAGAGAGAGAGAGATGTGTTGTTTTTTGAGAGCACAGCTGCAGATAAAAATCTTTCCATACTGCAGTTTCTTCTCTTTGTTCTCACTTACCTTTAAATATACAGCAGAAGTATCTAAGCTTGTATCTATGTTTGGTCTAAGGTCAACAGAGGCAGCCAGAGAGCTTAGCTCAGATGCCAGATAGGACCTCTGTCTCCTGGAAATGCAAGTCTTCAATGACTACGAAGGAAGTACAGGCACTACAGCTGGAAGGTTAAAGTCAGTAAAATGAACACAGGTAGCAGTACAAAGGCTTTTTAGGTAACTCTCTGGGACACCCAACTGCCTTCCTGGGTTGAACAGAAAACCACAGACATGGCTTTCAGCTTTGGATCTCACCTTCTGGATTAAGAACCTAAAAGTCATACACCTATGTCTGCCACTACATCTTTTTCCCTTCTTTTCCCTGTTAGTCAACTCCTCAGTCAGTTTCAAGTTTCACAGACCTAACGATGATCCCTAAAGCACAACCCTGGAGAACCTCAGGCACCCTGATACTAAAGAGCCACATGTAGCTCCTTGGCTGCAGAACACTGACAAGCAGTTCAGATGTCACACTTACTCAAAGCTGTACCTCCCAGGACTGTGCTGGCCCCACAGCCAATGGGTCATCTAAATCCTTGGCTGCTAGAAGAAGCTGCTGAGACTAACTTTGCTGGGTTCTAATCCACCTGTATACCTAACTCAAGAGCCATTGCCATCTCCTGTCCTTGTGTCCAGAACATTCTGCAGCTTTTGGAGCAGTGTAGCAGGAATCTTGTCATTCTCAGCCTGAGAGCATTGGGTTTGCATGGTCAGGCAGCGTCCCCTTATTTGGAGGAGGTGAACGTGAGCACCCACCAAATCTATATCCAGCACTGCTTCCAGTGCACTTCTAGTGCACTTCTAGGATCTGTGACTAAAGCCATTGATAGCAAAGGATATAGATAACACAGAGCAAAGACCTCTGAACTAGCCTTGTGAAAGACCTCCTGTAGCAGGGAGATTGGTCAGCATGCTGTGGTCTGTCTCAGGATCTAGGTGCAGATATTTGTAGAATTATTATCACCCACTGTACTGAGCACAGCCATTTACAATCATGGAAAGTCAAACGGTCATGGAAGTACCATTAGTGAGGCAGTTTGCAATGACAACTCAGAGTGAGAGTGAGCTAGGGCGCACAAACAAGCAGCCATCGTTAATAGCTGTGGACACAAAAGTTACATAAAAGAAATAACAGAAGAAGGGAAGAAAAGATGGAGGGCAATACCAATAAATCAAGCAACTACAAGACCTGACAAAGTACGTCACTGAGTGATTTTAATTGAATTCAAAAGGTATTCAGCTCTTCTGTGACTACCCTCTGATCAATCAAAGGGTGATTTTTAAGATTATGCGAAGTTAACACAGGCACAATAATGAACAAACCTGACCCCAAGCCACAGGACTTATATAAGCACTTTCCACACATAGATGCCTATTCATTTTGGTGGAATCTGCTTACCCATACATCTCAGGCACTTCATGATATTTCAAAAACCAATTAAGACAGTGCACAAATAAAACTAATAAAAACCTATAAATTCTTCTAAGAAGCCAGTTGTATCCCTAATATCTTGTTTATCAAAGAAGAGGGGAAAACAAATAAACACAACCAAAAAAAAAAAAACNAAAAAAAACCAAAAAAAAAAAACCAAAAAAAACACCTGACTAATGCTGTATTAAAATGCTGAATGTTATTTGGTCATTATTGATCATAAATAATTTGAAGATTCTTAAAACAATAACATACAAGTGAGTGGATTAAATATTAGTCTGGCGAATTCACTTGGATATCATGAGGTTTGTGGACTAGATTCTCATAATTTGGGGAGGTGGTATATCAATATATGTACATATCCCACAGGCATTTGGGAACGATTTGAGAGTTAGTAATGTTACAAAAACTGAAGGAGAAGGGGAATAATTAAGACAAGTACAGTGCAGTTTGATTCAGCACACTTTCTTGGGGCTGCATTCAGTCCCCAGAAGCTCATATCAGACACTTTGTATACAGTAGCACTTGAGTCTAGACAGAACAAGCACGGGATTTATCAGGAGATCCAGTCCCATCCCTCACTGCCAAGGTCACAGCCTTTTGGCTACATAACTCTTACCTGAGCTGATCAAGGCACAGAGTCCCAACGTGGGCAAAGGAATCAAAACCTGGCCACATCCTCCAATGTCATTATAGTCTGCAACATTATCATGGCCTCTTCACATGTTACCTGATGACTGCCTGCATTTAAAGCCCTTTGGGCATTATTAATGTTTTCTCAATTAAAAATAATTGATGACAAATGTGAAACTTTTACATTTTTTTCATTTAAGACAAATCATACTACACCATCTGTATTTCCTAATTAAAATTAATAAATGCTCTTGTTGTATAACTGTGCCAAAAATAACAAAGACACATGAAATAAATCCAGTTACTGAAGACCCATAGAATAAAATTCAAAGAAAGATGAAAATGTAAGATTGCAACGTTTTATTGTGTGTACATACTGCATACAATTACCACACTAAATTCTGATCGAAATCATTGTAAGATGCTATGCCACATTTTCCAGTGCTAAGTGTCCAGGAACAGAAATTTAAGAGTTAGCTCAATATTCAGGGGTTTTTTTGCTTTTCAGACTCTGGAAATCTGCATGGTTCAATATCCTTTTGTTAGCTTTTAAGAAGAAAGGTAGACTCTGTGCCATATGAAAGGTGAGAGGAGACAGCATATTTTAGCGAGCCAGAGGTACACGAGTCAGGGCTATTTGGCAGATCTTTTACTCCTCCAGAGCAATTAGTTCAGACTCCACTGCACCCCTGTTTCAGATCGGCTCTGCTTTACCATTTACAATGCTGCCATCTATTGACGATGGTGGGTTTTTCTCTCTTACGATCCGTGGTACTATTTTTCTTTAGCAACTTTTTGCACTTCTATTGTTTTTCTCGATGGGATTTATCTGGCTAAACACACACACCTGAAATAACAGCATCTTGTGAGAATTGCCTCAGGCTTCCTTGAAAATCAGTGGAAGAAGAAAGCACTTCGGGGGTGTGATTCATTTCTACCCAAAGTAGATAATCAACATACACCAGAAGAACAGCACCCAAAATGCATTACAGTGCTTTGCCTGTGGCTATAATGGTATCTGAAGAGTGACTAGCTCAGGTGTAGAGATCACTGTCAGACTGTAAGTAAGCATAGAAAGAGAGCAAGAGAAATATTACCCCCTGACCCTCTGGGGAAAGCTTTTAGAGGTGCTGCAGATATTCAGTTCATTAATGTATCCATGTACAATGAGGCCACAGGTGCTACAGAAAAGAGATAGTAGCTACATCTAACTTTGGGTAAGAGTATTGGCATTTGGTCTAGAAGTCCAGCTCCACTTCACGTTCTCTTTGGCAGTAAAATTGTCTTTAAGATGTTTCTACCTCTCCTCCAACCCTGCCTCTGGTAGCCTGTCCCTCAGAAAGCTAAAGGTAAGTAAGAGAAATCTCACATGTAGTTTCCCACACACAGGTAGACAGCCCTGCCCAGTCCTCAGAAAGAGGTATCTTTTCCTGTAAATTTTATCCATTGTAGATTCAAATTATACAAGAGCTAGACCTAAGTAGAATTTGTTTTAATTCAAACAAAGAATTTGCATCATGGTTGAAAATCTGCTACAAATAACGTAAAATATGATTTTGTCTTAGTAAAAGACAAGCAGAGTCAATAATTGCAACACCTGGGGCAGTCAATAATTAGTCTGCAGTTCTAAAGGTGACTTTTTAAAAATTATATTTAACTCAATTAGCAACACTTCAATAATAATCTTTGCAAAATAATGGGCTATATACAAATTTTCACAAGATTAGCAGAACCACATATTTGGGTGTGACAGATGTATAATTCTTGAACAGTGAAACAAGAAAAACAGGTTACTGCCTACTTTCCAACTTCCTGCCATTGCCCCCCTGTGCTGGAAACTACCACCCTTTCAGATCTGATGCCCAGAATGCTTTCTCAGCTTATGTAAGTGGTAAAGTGTGTTGCAGATTAAAACTTCCTGCACCTTTTTTTTTTAACAAACCTCCAATCATTAAACTCAGAGATTTTTAAAGAATAAGTTCATTAAATTAATTGGCTAATTAATGATTTTGAGTAGCTGAGAAATGTTCCCTAAGAATTGACAATTGCAAATGCTGTTTCTAATGAAGAAATTTCCCTACTCTCATAGCTGGTCTAGACTAAAACTTTGTTCTCTTTCCAGTAAACATATGCCAGCAAATAATGTCCTTATATTCAGCCTATTGGGACAACACTGAAAGCTGCAAGGAATACAGTCTTGGGAGAAAGTAGTTCAAGAGGGACATGCTGCATTATAGGACACCATTGACAAAACTGACCAATGAAACCAAAGCTTCCTTGTGATGCTTCTGGCCCCCAACCTGTGAGAAGAGATCTCAATCAATAGAGCTATGCTTTCGTCACCAGCGTTAGCTTTCAGAAAGAAATTGCAGAGGTGTTCACTTTATTCTAGACTCTGATTACATTTTTCATGTTTCATGGGTGTAGAAGAAATGTATTAACAAATCAGAAATTAATGTCAGACCTTCTCTGTTGTTGGGTTGTGTGAGGGATCATGCAAGGGGGTTGCCTTTAAAAGTAAAACTTGCCTGAGTGCTCCTTCTCTTCTGATAAGGTAGATTTTAAACTCATTAAATATCTACATGGTCTTCCAAGGAAAACACAGCTTATACAGCAGCAGACATTTTGTGAAGTGAAAGATTCAGAAGTGATCCAGTGAAAGTGATCAGGTGAAACACAGAGGAAGAAATCCACCTTCAGCAGACAGAACGTACTGATTTCACTGTGCAAAAAATGTATATAATAAGAGGTTTTTTTAATGTGATATTTGTGTAGATCTTATAAGATACAGAAAACATTTTCTGTGCTTCCAGACAATAACTGTACAATTGCAAGTATGCATAAGTAAGGCAGACAGAAGGAAATAAGCAAGAAGCAGTGAACCAAGAGAATGTACATTTTATAAGACTATCCAAAAACTAGTCTTTTAAATTGAAATATTACAAAAGTAATAACAGCATGATTGCATTTTTAAAATGTACATAGCAGCATCAGTGAGGCATTACTTGAAGTCTTTGTCTGAGACTGATAACATTAATAAAACCAATACACATTCCATAACTTTGCGCAGATTGCTCTGATGCCTTTGGCCAACACAAAGTGCAGCAGTTCAGCAATAAGCATGCCTTCATTTTAATATAATTTTAAGATAATCACATTTTCTGACCAAAGATCTCTGCAGACAATTATCACTTCTGAGAGTGACCAGTGTTACTGTCCTCAGGAATGAACATGGCAAACATAGAGCAGTTCTTTCTTAGTGCACAGGGACTTTCTAAGACAGAACTGTGCCTCAATGACTAGTAGATACTCCTTTTATGATTTGCCTGATATATTTTCTAACCTACTGACTCACTGAGATAACCTTGATGTGCTGCTGTCCACAGCCTCCAACCATCAGTTTGCCATGTGTAAAAGCAGATACCAATGTGTGAGCATAAAGCAAGCCAAAACTGCCTATAGGAATACACAGATCAGAACAAGAAAAGCTGGAAGAGCCTTTGAGTGCATTGGGTGCTCATCATAAAAAGCAGGCTGGTAACTATACAATATACTACTTCTTTCTTGGAGACAGAGAGGCTCTCTATGAATTTTTTGGCCATACACAGGAAAATCATAAAACACTTGTGATGCAGGGGCTGAACAGGACCATGGTTAAAATCCACTGTAGTACCTAGTCTTCTCTGCTCTGCACAGATGCCTGACTCCCACAGAACACCATGCAGTGACACAGTAGCTGGAGGAAAAGAATGCATAAGTCATGGAGAAGCCACTAGCATTTTAGAAGGGGTGACATAGTGCTCTTAATATGTTGAGAATGTCCAATATATTTACATCCTACTGTTTTTACCACTTTTAAAGAAGGTCTTGTGGACCATTAAATCTGATGCCCATACCAGGCAAATTAGTAGAAATAATTTTTAAAAACAACTTTGGTAGATACATGGGAGATAAATGTATAAATTTGCTCTATGAATGAGACTCAATATGAAATTATGTTTCACAATTTTTTTTTTAATTAAAGCAGGTAACGAAGGAAGTTGTCTCAATATGATCTGCTGGAATTTTCAGCAGGCAAGCAGCTAGAGCAGTAAGCACACCATGAAAGCTGAAAAACAGGAATAATGGGTGGATTTCTTGTATCAGAAGTATTAATTAAAAGCATGGAAAGTAGAGAAGAGAAAAAGCCTTTAGCTCTGACAGTAGAAAGAAGCCCCAGGGGAGCCCTTCTTGCCAGGATCAGTAGCAGGAGCCGTACTTGTGTGTTACAGCCCATCCATGAGTTGTCTGCAGAAAGGCACAGATCATGGGGTAGCACAGTCTGGTGACGATATTGGGCTATTCAGTACGGTACAGCTGAGGGGTTTATTGACCATGAAGAAACACACAACAACATTATGGCACCAGATAATAGCTGGCAAATTCAATATAGGGAGTGTAAAATGCTACACAGGGGAAAATGCAATCCCTGCTCTGCCAGCTGGGGCAGGTTCCCAAGGGGCTGCTCACACACCGTCCTGTGAAAATACTAGCTCAATACAGAATTCGAATAGAAAGTTTAGAAATTAATTAAGGAAAAAATAATAACCAGAGGGCAATGTATGACAGTGCCACAACACCACCACTGCAGTGCACCCGTGTTTTGAGTAGAACTTCAGCTTGGTGAGCACTGTACATGCTCTGGGACTGAAGGAGGCACACGGGGGTCAGGTGGGACAGCAAGAGCTCGGAGCTTGCCCAGAGAAGGGAGACACAGCTGGGGAATGGTCTGGAGCACAAGTTCTATGAGGAGCGGCTGAGGGAGCTGGGGGTGTTTAGCCTGAAGAAGGCTCAGGGGAGACTCTACCACTTTCTACCGCCTGAAAGGAGGGTTTTGTGAGGTCTTTTCTTGGTCTCTTCTCCCAGCTAACAACTGACAGAACAAGAAGACACAGTCTTAATTCTGACAAGGGAGGTTTAGGTTGGACATTAGGAAGAATTTTTTCACAGAAAGGGTGATTGGACATGGGAATGGGCTGCCCAGGGAGTAGTGGAGTCACAGTCCCTGGAAGTAAGCAGGAAGGCAGGACTGGACGTGGCACTCGGAGCCATGGTCTGGTTGACAGGGTTCGGCCATACGCTGCACTCAATGATCTCGGAGGGCTTTCCCAGCTTAATGGATCCTGTGACCTCGCAGGGCCGTCTCCGTGAAGGGCCGGCGGCTCCTCGGGGCGGCAGCGGGGAGGGCGGCCCCGGCGGCGCCTCCCCAGGATACCACGAGATGGCGCCGCGGGTCCGGGGAGCGGCCGGGCGGAAGCGGCGGGGGAAGCCGCGCTCGGGCCCGCCGGGACGGAGGGAGGGACTGCGCGGCCGCTCTGCCCCGCT
>VZRZ01006915.1:159433-204079 GCA_013398175.1 Climacteris rufus | reverse complement strand
CGGGTGGGTGCGGGGACGGCTGTGCCCCCGCGCAGGCTGCGGGCCGGGCCGGGCCGGGCTGAGGCGGTGGGAGCGGGGAAGCGAAGGGCTCGGGAGGGAATGCGGGAGCCCGGGCCCCCTGCGGGGGCGAGGGCCGTGCTTGTGGCACCAGGCGGTGCACGTGGCAGCTGGAGGGGCGCGGGGCTTTTCCTTTCTGTTTCTTTGCAACCTGTCGGGCCCGGGCCCGAGGCGGCGGTGAGGGAGCTCGGGCGAGAGCGGCGCTGGGGCCGGGGGCAGCCGGGACACAAGGCCTGTGCTCCGGCCAGCCCTTGGATGTAATTGTGGGCCCCGTTTGCAGAGGCGAGGGCTGCGCATCGCCTCTGCGAGCCTTCAAGTCACTGGCCGGATCTGGGCACGACCTCAGTGCGACCAGGAAATTAATTATGCTTTCAAGAACTGTACTGGCGAAGTTTCATCCTCCAAAAGCGGTACTGGAGAAGTTTAATCCTCCTCCTTTTTTATGACTAAACTGACCAGCCATATATGAAACATAAGCTAACTGGGGCTGCTGATAATTGTACAGCTTTTAGCAGTTTGCAAAATCCTTTGGATTTTTGGTCAAAATAGCTTTTGGATTTATGTCCTGGAGCTCAGAGAATAAAAAGACCCTCTTTGGGGAGCCACGGTGGATTACAGTGCCTCAGCCTCTGCTCAGGCCGAAAGAGCCATAATACATACACTAAAGTTTGAGAACATTATTTTGCCTAATGTGTAATTTGTTTCCTTTCCATTCACAGGAGTTGCTACTGTTGTTTTAAGGACATTGATGTGAACATCATAGTGATAGGTGGGTCTTCACAGCACTCCTGTTGGGATGAGAAGCAGCCATAACTGTATCCTAAGTGTTGGACAAGTCTTGTATTTACATCCATTCACAAACCAGAACGTAGTGTATAGTGTTGGGAGTTTTTACCCCTTCTTTTTAGGGGAAGTAACTTTTGCTGCCAACTGTCTCAGCAATCACAGGCTTGTGTTTCTGCGTGACTGTAACTAGGGCGCTTTGGTATTAAAGTTAATGTCACAGCAATGCGCAGTGTTAATCTGAAGTACAGAATGTCAAACCTCTTTTCAGACGTTTCCCTCTTCTGGTGGTAATTCTGCATCAAAACCAAGCATCAGAAGTATAAAATGAAATAGGTGTTTAAGGGAGCATGCACGCTGTTGATGTTGCTACATATCATGCTTTTGTTGCTGAACTCTTCAGATCTTTTTAGCTAGTGTGTAGTAGGGTGAGTTCAAAATGCACAGCACCGAATTATGTTTACTGCCTCAAACTGTGAAACTTACGTCATGGGATTTAAAGGAAGCACCTATTATTCACTGGTTTAGAAAAAAGACATATACTGGCTTTAAATGCCAAAACCGGTTTGGAGATTAACATTTACTGGAGTCAGGAGAAATGCACCTGGAAAAGTAATTCCTTTATGAATATTCTAGTGTCACATTTTACTGAGGATCTCTTACTGACCATTGCCAGAAACTGGATACTGAGTTTGGGACAGCTGTGGCTTAACTGAAGACTCATCTCACAGCAGGGACAAAAGCAGTGGTGGGCAGAAGGGCTGGTCAGCTGTCTATTGTTAGGGGGATTTCCAATTCAAACACAGTTGGCTTTTTCATGAAAGCTTTGTATAAAATGTGTTTTCTTGAAACCTGCTGAATTTATTGAAATTCCATCTTCCCTTAATAACATCTTATGTTTTGATCATAATACCGTGCAACAGGTTAGTTACTCTTGTGTCAATGGATGTTGTGGATAGTGGAACCCTCGCTGATCCCACCCTGGGCTTGGGACTGTCCCTGTTGCCTCTGTGTGGCCATGCCATGTCCAACACACCAGTAGTCCCAGAGTGGGAATTACTTACCAAGTTATAAACCCCCGTGTGTTGTGGTTGTGTCTCAGGGTATGACAGACATTGTCTCAATTCCTGTAGACTCCAAGGGAGTTACATGCTGTCATTGCTTTGATCAGATTTTTTTGTTTTCACTAATGCGTACCCACCTCCAGCTGGTATGGGGTCAGACATGTTTTGATGAAAGGAAGTACATCCCTGATCAGTTATCAGTGGACAAATATTTTAAAACTAGGAAAAGGAAATTTAAAAAAATTCCATCATTAATGATCAGTACAGGCAAACAAATCTCTTTCTCATTTAAAATTGTATATTTGCTGGTGAGTTTCTTATGTTCAATTGGTTCTGTATTTTAAAGGTATAAATTACAGAAGTAGAACTATTACATTTATTTTCTTCTGCTTGTCAGATTTTGTATTTTAGAGAGCTTGTTTTGGAAGAGTAATTCAACTGAAAACAAACTCATTTTTTAATTTAATGTCGCTGCTTGCAGCATTTTTATGCTCTGTTTTATATTTGCAGTCTAATGTTTCATAAATAATTTATGAAAATAATTAAGTTTCTGTGTTTGGCAAAACAGGTTTTTCATATTTGGTAAACTAATATAGTTGGATGGTTTTGCCAGGGTTTTTCTCCTCCTTCCCTTTCAGAAAGCATATGTACGTGTTGTGCATGAATAGTGACGTATCAGACTTCACCAATTACTGCTTTAAAGAAACAATTTACATTAAGCTCAGTTCTGATTTCTGTTTATGCTGAATCTATTTCAAATAATTTCTTGTCATGTAGGAATTAGAGCAAACACGAAAATTAAATGCACACACTTTTTCTGAAGTGGAAAATGAAAGAATTGGCTACCATGGGCTTAGGTTTTTATGTATGAGAAAAAGACATGGCAACCTTGGCAGTATCCAGATGTGTATGGGAAAGAGACAAAAAGTATATGTATACTTCATGAGACTGGAGATAAGTGTTGAAGAGGGCTGTGTTTGGAAATGAGATGTTTGAAATGCACAAAGAGGGATGGCACAACAATCTCTTATGTATCTGTGGGTTTCAAGTGTTACAAGCCACTGCAGTGTTCTGCAGTGATCTAAATGCTAGGTTTCCTTCTTCCTCCAAGCAGTCAGGAGAGAATCCAGTACCTCACATGGTTTGGTTGCCTGCTGCCTGAATTTGGAGCCCTTGCTGGCATCAATTACAATAGGACTGCTCCCATATGTACAGGTTCTTGCAGGCAGATTGGTGTTACCAGGGCTGTGTGAGTCTGAGCTTAGTGTGGGCTTTGGAAAGGACAGTAATTTGCTTTTGTGGTTGCTGCATGATTTGCTTTTTCTTTGACCATTCCATTCTCTTTTCATGCAGTATGGCTTGTCTTAAGAGGCAAAAAGTTGCTCTTTAATCAGTATTGTTAAATATGAGGTAGAATACAACTGGTGCATGTACTGTATTCATATGCGTTTTGGAAAACCTTCATTTTTATCCTGGTATAAATCTACAACAGCTTTAAGTGCTGTCTTGGCTATGTTCCAGTGTTTCTGGAAATAGCATTTGACCGTATCTTAAGAGTAGCAATAGGTAGTTCAGTGTACTCCATTTCTGTTACCTTTCACTGGCACTTACCTAAAATAAAGTTCAAGCTGAGGGTGAGAATGTCAGAAGAAATATGTGAATGAAGCAGCTAACCTATTAATGTAATAAAATAATTGCCTGGTAAGAGGGGACTCAGAATATTTCTCAGTGATACATGCAATGTAAATCACACTGGAAATGGTGGTAATTATAAATCCTGCCTGGTGGTTATAGATCTTCTGTTCTCCCTTTCTATCCCCACAATGATTTTTTTTCTTTTTTTATATTTTCCCTTCCAGTTGCCTCTCTTCCTTTAGTCTTTTCCTCACACTTAAAAAATGAGGTTGCCACCTGAATTGACATGTATTTTCTTCATGGGAGGAGGGATCAGATGCTGGGGAAAAAAAAAAAGATAAGTAAAGTGAAAGAAGGGACTGTGTGTGGTCAAAAGTGCACCCCAGGTTTAGATTGGAAATTTACTGCATGAGTAGAATCAAGATGGGTTTAATAATTTTATGGCAATTGCTTGTTTTATACAAGTCCCTGTACAGACATAGCTAAAAAGTGAGAACAATTTTTCCTTTAGGTTTATGATTTTTGTTTGTCATTAATTTGGAAAATAAAGGTTGTGGAGGCATAAAGAAAGAAAAGATAATGGGAGAAGTGTTCAGTCCCAGCATTTTAGGCTGCATTTTGTAGAAGGCTGCCTGTTAACTTTCTTACTGTAGTGGGGAATTTTAAGGAATGGGGTTTTTACTGATTCTGATTAAAATCTGTAAATAAGAGACTTCAACTTGCCACAGCAGAGAAGGGATATTTAACAGCTGTAAGTCATAGTACTCAAATAGAACAAGAAAATACATTCAGTGCCTGTGACCATCTTAATACATATATTATTATGAATTAAAAACCTACTCTCTTATTTTCTAGTTCACCTTGATCATCACCAGAACAAACTTGACAAGAGATGGTAAGAGATCTTTACTGTTTTCTGTATGATAGCTTTGTCATATTTTATATACAAAATGCATATAAACACATTTACTGAACTGTGAGTGCAGACATGTAAAAATTAGATGTAAAAGTAGCTAAATTGCTTAAAAATAGAATTCAGATTACAACAATGAATGATTTGTCTACTCCTGGGAAGACTCCAGAGGCATAACAGGAGAATAACTGAGGACTCTGATCATTTGCCTTAGATTTATAGCTTTTGTTTCCTTGAGGAAATCTTATTTCCTTTTATTCCACAGCTGAAAAAGCACAGACTCAGAATTAAGTGAGACTAAAAGTGTTCCTTTCCCTTTTCCACCCCAATGTAAAACATTTCTGTAATTTCTTTTTTAACAGATGTATTTTTAAAATTCAAATGTAAGAGTGGTTTCTCAAGGGTCGCTTTCAACAAAAAACCCCTCACAAAACGTAGTTGGACAAGCACCAGCATCACAGTTCTGTGTGCATGAACTGGCTTTTTGTCTTCCTTTCCCCTAAATTAACAACTGGAGCTAGTCAGCCAGACAAATCAACCAGCTCAGTTCCAGAGCTTTCAGTAAAGTCATCAAGTTCCCTTTTAGAAACATTTTAAAAGAACTGGAGATAATTTTTGAGCTTAAAAAGAATATATTGTCTTCTTTGGGGATATACAGAATGTAGGAGATGCTTTTGTCAAGCTTCATGGTCTTTCAAAACCAGATTTTAAAGTATTTTAATACTTAAGGAAAAAAATAGGCAAAATGTTTCAAAAGTAACTTGTTAATGTATCAGATTTGGTAACGGGACATTCTCATCTGCCTGTTGAAGAACAGTGTGACATTCTTAAGCAAAGAGAAACAGTAAATAAAACATTGTTCATGCTAGCTGTTAGGTAGTTGGATGATTAAGGATGAAGAAATTCCATATGGAAGGCAGATGCTTTTCTTCTACCCACTCCTCTTGGGAATAAATACTCTACAACGCGTGGTCTTGTAGCAGTGCAATGTTAGACCAAGAGGGGAATAACAATGAAGTTTCGTCTCCATGAATTCTTACTTTTCAGGAAAGAGAAGTTGTTTGCACTTTTAAATCACATAACTGAGCTACACAGCCCTTCACAAATAGGTTGCAGTTTTTGATCATGAATACCTTAAGGAATGCCGGTGTGTTCTGATTGGTTTTCTTTACGTACTCTCTTAGTTGAAGGTATTTTTCTTCTGAGAGCACTTAGCAATAACCTTAAAAAGAGAGAGCATTGATCTCTAAAGGAATAATGGGTTCCGTTTTTCAGAAAGAAGTGTAGCGTGAGAATTGCAATTTTTATTCCAAATTCACTAGCATTTGCATTATTGTCTGAGAATCAGAAAGTGAAAGCAAATGTAAGTAAATTAAATTAGCCTCTCTGGCTGGTGTTAGCATTCAATGGAAAGTGTTTTTCAGGTCTGATTTTTTTGTTTTGTTTTTGGATTTTTTTCCTGGAGAATCATTCTTTTAAGGGTACCAAATGGTGCCAGTGCAGATCAAGAAAACAGACTTAAAAGATTTTTGTCTTGTATGCCCTTTAAAAAAAACCTAAGAACCTTAATGAAGGACTGTAAATGTCACATTCATTTCTGAAAACCTCAGCTGGTTTTGCCATAGTTTTGAGTGTTTGCCAAAACATGGCTTAATTAAGATTTTCCAGTTTAAAGTACAGGCATTCTGTTTTAGTCCAGATAAAAGATTTTCTATGGAAATTAAGACATGAAGGAAAGGGGAAAAATATTTGCTACTTATTTTACTTGTTCTAGGCTCTAGTCTACTTTATGCCTTTTTTTTAAGATACTCTTATTATTCTGATTTTTGAGAGTAGGATGAGAAGGGAGATGAAGTGGCTTGTACAAAGGGAGTTTAAGGCTGGGGGGACTGTGGGACTTTGTAGTTGCTGGTAAAATGTGAACAGCATGAAACTTTTTTCAGGAAAACCAAGATTAGGTGGAAGACAGGAGAAGGTGTGTTCCACTGTGTTTCTTTCTGTAAAACTATTTTTTTCTGTACTTTATCAGTGGCACTTTTTTGCCTCTTTTTATGTTTTGGTTGGTGATGAATACAAAAGGGAGATTTACTGGGAGCTTGCATTTGGCTAAATACAGTCTTGTTTTTGATTGAGGCCGTGATGGATGTATGAACTTGTCTGAATCGCCGTTTGACCTTTTCTGAGAAGCTTTGGCAGGCAGATGGAGGAAATATGTTACTGGATAAAATGAATGCATTTATTTAATACAGAGGAATTTTAATCTCTTGTGTTTTCTGTCTGTGGATTTGGAAATCAGGTATAGGTTGTAATATCTACACCTTGGAATGATTCAGTTCTTACAACTCATGTGAGTGGCTAAGGAATTGTGGAATATATCCACACAGCATATGTCCTAAAAAGAACTGATTCCCACTGTAATAGTATGTACACTTGGAAAATACCTTCTGAACACTACAACTTCTCTATTGCTAGTTCTTCACTGATGGTTGTGTTGATGCCAAAACAGTCTCTTGTAGAAGAAATGAGGTGTGGTGCACGTGCACTGTGTTCTTCCTACGTGTTGTTTTTCAAATCTCCATGTTTTATCATAGGTAAAGGATCACTGAGGATTAAAAGGCAGAGTTGTGCTTGCATTGACAGCGCTGCTCCCCTCAGTTACTGTTTGTTTGTGTCTCTCTCTGTGCTCCCTTTTTTGTGGGGGGCAGCAGGGTGCTGTGGTGTGTGGTTGATTCTTCTGTGTTCTTCCCCCCCCGCTGTGTTCTGGCACAGGAAGACGCGGAGCCGTGGTACTCTCAGCAGGTGTACGCGCGGTACTGGAGGCACTATGACTTAGCCATGCGCTGGATGCGCAGGCACCAGAGAGCCTACAGGAAAGCCATGGAGGCCTTTTATCACCTACCCTGGCATCCGTGGCACACTGCTGCAGCCTCTCCAAGCAGCCACTACTCAGATTGGGATGGGAATGATCTCCCACATGCCCAAAACTATTCTTCCAGCTACAGCCCAGATGCCAGAGTTCCGTATCATGGGGGAGCTCGTCAGTACACAGGTGCCTGCCAAGAGAGGGATGATGCTGATGAGGACTCCGAAATGGAAGAGGATGCTGAAAGGGACTCTGAAGTGGACGAAGACTCTGAGTCTGAAGAGGAGATAGAATATGACTTGAGTAACATGGAGATCACAGAGGAGCTTCGCCAGTTTTTTGCAGAGACAGAGAGACACCGGGAAGAACTGCGTAAGTCTGTGTTTGTTCTGTGGTATTTGGTGGCCATAACACTGAGTGCTGGATGGCTTCAACATTTACAGGTTTTGTAAGAAGTCACAGAAATAGGCATTGCAAATGAACAAGCCAACCAGAATGAAATAGGCAGAACTGATGAACCTATTTATTCATTAGAGATAAGTTTCAGAAAATGTTTCAAAGTTTTTTGGTGAGAGAGAAAAATATGACTGCAAAGAGGAGAATAACACTTTTGTTCAGAAGACAATATTAATCTTCAATGCTGAGGAAAAAGATGCCAGAATTTTTATGGTTAAATCTAGTTAACGTGCTATATGTCTGGGGGGGGAACCCACAGGAAATGCTTTACTACATCACTGAACCCTAGAGTAAGCCCCAATGTATTTTATAACATGGAGCAGCCATTTTGTTTGTTATTCTTTGGCTAACCCAACAGTAAAATTTCATGATCCTTTTCTTCTCCCCCTGCATCTTCTTCCTTCTGTACTATACCACAAGTTTCTCTTTGTTTTGCATCTTGATCTGGACCCAACTCCTTTAGTAGTGAATGTAAGCCAAAAACTTAAGATTTTTCTCAGATGTTGATCCTCAGACGTACTGGTCATCATTGTTTCTGTGAAATTACTAAAAGAAGTAAAAGATTATTCTGTACTTTATTGACACTTTACTTGTACACAGATGTTGCAGATAAAGCTGATAATCTGTTTTAAGAAAGGAGCATGATACAAATAACTTTTCTCACATGAATCCAGTAGGAAGTACCCAGAATGAATGTTTAATAGCTTCTCTGCTTCTCTGGAAGTGAAAATGTTGTAAAAATGTATAATAAAGGCAATGATTGCGAGGGAGAGAAAAAGTGTTTTAAGGTCTTTGATCAGTGGATGTCAAAGGGTGAGATGAAACAATTCAGCTTAACTTCACATTTCACATCAGTGGGATGTACAGTTGATCTAGTTAGCAGAGGAAAGTGAGTTAAGGATCTCGGTGGTAGTGCCTGACATGAATCACTTTCTCATCATGTTTTTGCAGAATCAGGTTGATGTTCTGTGTTGAAATGTTCCTTTGATGAGGTACACGATGCTTTAAGACACTGGGCTACTTCTGGAAATGCAGAACATTTTCTTTGGATTTATTTTGACTATTACGATTAGCGGTGTTTAAAGGTATGCAAGTGATTAAAGTGGTAGCCTGGAAATTGGGAAATCTGGGCTCAGAGATGTTCTCTGTTGCAAATATCCTGTGTGACCTTGTTATAGCTATTTAATCTTTTCCTGACCCCTCACTGGCTGCTCTTGCTAAAAATATGATTTGGTTCTTTCTGATGAGCAGGTGAATTGGGAAAAGGTTTGTGACTCAGAATACAGATTTGATTTTTGTCCCTTCCACCACAGCAGTACTTGGAGCCTTTGGGAATGATTCGGTGTCTGTTGTGTGCTGTGTAGTAACCTAGTTCTGGGTGAGTGTAACTCCATTCACTTCAGTGGCACTGTTGCAGATCTTCATGCAAATTCAAGCAGACTCTACTCTTTCACTATTGCATGCCTCAGTTTCTTTAGTAGCTTTCCTTATAAAGTGAGGATAGTACTAAATAATCATCTATTATTCCTCAAAGCATGAAAACGTAAACAAGTACGTGATTTAAATGAAATTTAAAGTGACACAGAAATCTAGGGTGAACGGTGCTTTCTAAATGCTACTTTTGTGAGTGGTTAAAAATACAGTATGATCTTGTTCGGAAATCATTTTTTCTTGCATGGTGAGGGAAAAGGAAAGTAGAATAAAATTTTTATTCTGTTGAAGTTTCTCAAAAGAAGAAACATAAGGAGCGAGAGGAGAGGAAAATCATTGTTTCCCTGTTGGTATGGAAATGAGCTGGTATGGAGACGGTGTTGAAAGCAGTACTATTCTACTTTAAGAGGTAGTTTTATTAATTTTCCTTATTGTTTATGAACAAAATTAAATTTAGAGGTTCATCAAGCTGTGATCCATAATGATGCTATATCATGTTATATCTTTCATACTGTGCTTCAGAACATTTGTCATTCCATCGATGCTTGAGAAGATTTAGATAATGCATCTGCAAAAGAAACCCACAGTTACTTAAGTATTTTCTCTTTAATGCCTTTTCCATTTAATCCCAAATGGCATGTCCTGAGCACACCTACCTTAGGAGCAGATTTATAGAGAAACTTGGGTAGCATAAACCTCAGTAATGCCTGAAACTTAGGCCTCCATATCTGAAAGAGACATTTTTAAGGCTGAAGCAAGGTTTTTACATAGTCTTTAAAGAGCATGAGAATGCTTGGGTGTGCCAAAGTGGAATACCAATAGAGATCTTCGATCCGTTAAAGTAAACGCCAGTCCTTAGGGAACATTTAAGGGGAAGACTGTGTCTGATGTTTTCTTCCTCAGTAAGGGGCTCCAGGTGGAATTCACAGCCTCTGACCCCTGCACCTTGATATTCACTTGGGAGAAGACACACAGGTTGCTCTCCTTTTAAAAAGAAGGGTTTGCAAGAGTTCGATACATGTTTATGGGCAACTTAGTGAAGTGTGAGACACAAGGGAAAAGATCTGCAATGGGGCACATAGAAAGGGGAATTTGGCACATAAGGAAGGGGATACTAATCTTTGTGAAGTATGACCTCTATTAGTTTGGTGCTTTTTTAGTCCTCCAAAGTTAGGAAATGCTACACAGCATTAATGCAGCTATTTTGGGCATGCGTAGTGAGTCTTGATTTTTCAAGTGAGATATAGCTCACATGGTCCGCACACATCTCTTCAGCATGTAGAGGATAATCAAATGGATTAAAAGGAATCCTAGCTGTTGTCAAGCTCTTCACTAATAGTCCCTCATCTAGAGCTTGCTGGAGGCAAATGAGCATAGACATCAAAGGATAAGATCTTGCAAACTTTAATTGTGAAAGACTTGCTTAAATAGGCCTGAGATGTAGGTGGGAATGGGTTGACTCAGTCTTGGAGGTCTTTTCCAACCTTAATGATTCCTTGATTCTGTGGTTCTATGAAAGACATTTGAACTAGATAGTGACATACAAGTTAGCGCTAATTGCAAAGAGAAAAGCTTCTAAGATAAGAAAAACTGTTGTGCCAGACTAGTTAAAAAAGAAAACTTAAGATTTATTTCATGTTTTTGTAGCTGCCACAAACTTGAAGAACAAGCAGGCTTCTAACTTCTTTTTTGTTTTGTTTTCAGTGGGCATTTGCAGTGATTGGCTGACTTGCAAAGTGAGGGCTTTGCAACTGGCAAACTTGCTGCATTAGTTAACACTTCTGCAGTGATACAGTTCACAACCGAACTGTTTTAAAACAATATTTTTTTGTCTTTGAATTCACATCAGTTTCTCACTAGTTTTTGTATCCATGTCATGTGTTGCAGCCAAGTTACATGTGCCTTGTATGCCCAGAAGTAACTACGAGCAAAGTTTTGCTGAGGCTCCATGAATTTAGGGATATTAATGCACTACATACAGACTTATCTCATATTTTAGATAGATGGTGCATTTGGTTGAAATCCCTTACAGACAGTTTCAATTCCTCTTTACTTGTTTCTTCAGATGCAATTATAATTATATAGAGATTCTCTTTGTTAGAGAGTTTTCCTGTCAGGGTAGTCTGTCGTTCTGGTTCTTCATGTAGCTGGTGCTCCAAATATACTGTGCATCTTGGGAATGTTTATGGTTGCATTTAAGTCTTGCCTCTGGCTGTTGAAAAACATGAAACTGTTTTACTGCGTTACCATACCTGTCAGACCTGCATAGGGTAGCAAATTCTCCAGGCATTCAAGATGTAAAGGACAGAATGCAGTAAGTTGCCTTTTTACATTTGCAAGAATAAAAAGGGCAAAAACCAAGAAAGGAAGATTCACAAGCTTAACAGTTCTTTAAATTGTGTAATTGCACATATTTATTGCACTTTTAAATTTACCCTTTGAAACATGGTTTGTCGTTACAAACCATGTCCTTACAGTTTTTCTTTGTTCCCTTTTTACATATAAGACAAAATCACTACTGTAATTGAGTGAGTACAGCATTGCAAGTACACTGAGAACCATTATGTAGTAATTAACAGGACACAAGACAGTACCTTTTATTTAAAAACAAAGAAAAGCAAGGGAAAGTACCATCATGTCAGTTCATTACTGAAGGATAATAGTCTGTCATTTGTTAATGCTCTGACTAGTTTTTCCATTAAAGCTTCTGTTTGTATTGCCCACACATACCCTCCAGCTTTTCCCAAAAATAATGTCTCAACTTAAAATTTTCATGCTAGATGGAAAATATTTTTTTTAGAAATGAAAGGAAATGGTGAAAGAAGATGTTTGTTTCAAAACTGCAACTGTAGGCTTTTTCCCTCACGTTTCTTTTTCTCTGAAAGATGATAGTTGCCATTGCTTGTTCTATAAAGAGGGGAAGTAATGGAATTTTCCATGTTTTGTAACTTGTTTGAATCGTACCAGATCCATTAAGCTTTTGGTTTTGTTTAAGGTCTGCATGCTTCTTGGAAAATAGACTTTGATTCAAGGGTTTTGCCACTATATTTTCCTTCTTTCCTTCATTTTTGGTAAATGTTTTTCCATGGTTTTTATCTGTCTCTTTCTTTGTAAGACTGTAGCTCAAACTCTTGAACTACAAACTCCTGGTCCCCAGCGTTTCTTTTTGTTTCTTCTTGTTTCTTCTTCCCTATCCTAAACTGTCCAAGCAGTGTGGATGGTGAACTTAAAATATCTGCTAATTTTCCTTGGCTTTAACAGCCTTCGTTGACAAACTTTTTGACAAACCAAAAAGCCTTGCTTGGCATGAACTTTAGCCACAGTCTTCAGAAGCTGAGTTGCTGAAGCTTCTGAGAAATGCCTGTGAAATAAGAGTGCTCTCTGCAATATGTGTGGGTGCTTGAGAGGTGCTTTTGAAACATGTTCTTTTGTGAACTGAAGAAGAAATGTGAAGGTCACTCCTTTTGTACCACATCTCTGATCCTGATGATTGAACCTTTTGTTGTGTGGCAGCAGAATCTTCTCAAGTGCATCCAACATAGAGGCAGTGTTATTCAGTACTGGAAGCCAACAGCTGAGAAAATGCCTCCTTACTACAGAAACAAGGAAAAGTGTCACAGTTTTCACTGCTTTAATATTGAAAACTAATCTGTATTTGCAAAATCAGAGAATCTGGACAGCAACAGCTGGGCACAGTTCTATATGTGTTTAATGACAGCAAGGTTCTGTTTATACTAAGAGTATCAATTTGGGAACACAGCCCTTGGTAAAATTTGTGCTAGTCAAGAAAATGTCCTTGGATCTTACGCTAGAGACAAAATTTGAACTTAGGAGAATGTATATCTTTGCTCTGTGAACCTGTGTCTTGCTGGTGTGGGAAGTAAAGGAAGAGAGACATTAGAAAGCTCGAGGTGCTGCCAAGGAAACTGCTTTCGGTGTGGCTGGACCAGACACAGTCAGAAATGGATACCCTCTGCTGTGTGCTTGGAGTGTTGTGTGGGAGTTCATATATATACCTGGAAGGTGTATGTAAAGTCTTTCTTATTTGTGTGTGCCTCAGGCTCAGCCTATTTGCTGGTGTTGGCAAGCCCTGAAAGTACACAAGTACAAGGCCAAGCTTCTTGTTTTGCTGCTAAGGGACGCCACAGGTTTCAGCTCCGGGTGGCACCTGGGGATTCTGTTAACCAGGCTCCCATGTATGCATCCTGGACAGTGGGGTGGAGCTGGGACTTGGAATGCCAGTTCTCTATCTGCCAGTGGCTGTACTGGTCTCAGTTCTTCCTAAATGTGCTGTGGAGTATTGGTATGTGAGTTACAGCAGGTTTGTGGCTGAGAATGTGGTAAAAGAAGCTCATGTGGTTCAGTGTAACTGTTATGTAGATGTTGCTTTAAATGCTGAGTGTAAAATGGGGAATGCTGACATGTCAAACTTCTCTACTTCCTCTTAACATTTGATGGAAATGAAGAATGTTGTCTTAATATGAAAATAAGTATTAAACTTCAGAAACCTGTGTTTGAAGTTGTCACCCTTTATTTGTCTGCCTATTATGTTCCTGTTATTGTAGTGATATAGTACGTACACTAGGTGGCTTGTTGAGAGGTTCAGTTCATTCATCTTTATAGGGGATTTTGAGTACCTCAGCAGGAGATAAGCAAAAGCCTCAAGTGGTAGAATAACGA
Organism: Climacteris rufus; assembly: GCA_013398175.1. Classification (NCBI taxonomy): domain Eukaryota; kingdom Metazoa; phylum Chordata; class Aves; order Passeriformes; family Climacteridae; genus Climacteris; species Climacteris rufus. The sequence goes on along the minus strand of VZRZ01006915.1, from coordinate 190,197 downwards.
ACAATATGATCTGAGGTAATTGTTCTTTACAGACCTCTTGCTTAACAGTTAACTTAGATGTCATCCCTGTGACCAAAATGCATCTTGTTGACAACATCTTTGCTGAACAAATGCAGAATTTGGGCTGCTCGTTGTCCCATAGAGCTAATATCATTCTTGAGTCAGTAAGAGAAGTCTGGTAATCTTATATTGTTGCCGCCCTGGTAAATCAGTGCAGCAGTAAAATTCCTTTTGACTGGACTTGTCTTGAGGATAGGGGAATAAAAATAGGAGAGACAGGTCATTGCTCCTTTCAGCTGCCCTGTCTCTCACCATCTGAGATGCTTTTGATAACTGTTTCTTGGTAGTTGCTGGATTCAGAGAATCCCATGGAAACAGGTTGGTAGCTTGCTCTGATAGATCAGCCATTGGAACTTTCTCTTCACAAGGAAAGTACATGTGGTAATTCAGTTTTAGATCACTGTTTTGTGACCATGTGGTTACCATGGGTTGAAGGTGTTGCTGTGACATACCTGGGCTGTGCAGAGTTTTGGCAAACAACCAACATGTGGGCGCCAGGGCTGAGAACACGTGGAACAAGGAATCCTTCCCCAGCCTTGTTCTAAGAGCAAAAATTGCCTTCAGAATGCTGTTATGGAAGATTACTTCATGTGGGAACAGTTTGGTGTGGGAAGATGCAGACATTACTTACACTGAGAACTGGTGCTGGTAGTTTTTGAAGGCAGGTTTGCCTGCTTGCTTATTCCATAAACATCTGCAGCTGCTCTGAGTGGCTCCTCTGGTCTTTTCTTCATTCTTTGTCCCTGCAGGGAAGCCTGTGAAAGCAGCTGCAGCTGCTGTGGAAAAGAGCAGGTGAGACCATGCTGACAGACACAGCTCTAGGGAAAAGTGGCATAAAAGCATCTCTGTGCTAATCATTCAGCTTGGGCAGTGTGCTTCACTGTTTATGCACTTTTCCCTAAAATTCCTTGATTAGTGATTCCATCTGGGTGCCACACAGAGCATTTCTGGATCTCTAAGTGGTCTTACATAGGAGAGAGCTGTGTCTCAGTTCTCTGCTGATAAATCTGAATTAATCTGCCTTTAATGTGACACCTTGTTTCTTTAGTTCAGCCTTGTAAGTGGACAGTGCCATTGTAGGCTATGAACTAAGCGTTTTCTAACACCACCTATTTTGGTATCTGCTGGGGGAACTGTTGTTGTAGAAAGAATGCTTAAAGTTTCAGGGTGTTCAGCACTGGAGTAATAGCGAAAAGCAAATTCCAGAGACCAAGGTAGAAATGGATGTTATGATGATGTCACTTTCTGCACTGACAATGTACAAAATCTGCTCAGAAGCTGCAACAGAGCATGGCAGCAAATTACCTCGAGTGTTACAGTGTTTTAGGTCTCTCTATTATAAAGTAAACCCCCTGTACAGACAGATTTGCTTGGAGACACATCATTTACCCCTGTTAATTTTAATGGGGTGTTGTTAATGCCAAGATTTCAGAGGCAGCATTTGCTTTTCAGCATCTCTCACTGTGCCTCAGTTTTATCAGAAGCATCCAGATGGAATTCACATCCATTGTCATTAGGGAAATGTGGGTGCTGGCATGGCAGAAACTGACCGTTCAGAGACTTCCATCTGCCAGGTCTTTTCAAAACTCACTTCCTTGGATGCTAAAAATCAAGTGAAAGAGACAGGCAGAGGTTGTTAGGCCATCCATCTCAGTCTTGGGTGGCCTGTACAGACTTATGTCATGGCCTTGGGTATGCCACTTGGGACTAGAGCCACAAAAGCTTTCAACATAGGTGGAATTTAGAAACAAATATCCCAAATAATAGTCTTTCTCTTCTAAATATGCTTTCCAGGAAGAAAGAAGTTAGTCATTTATACCCAAAGGATGATGCATCTTAAACCCTAAGGTACAAGGGAACATTGTCCCTCTTGTCTTTTCCAGTGGCTGGGTTGAGCACCTGTGTCATCTTGTGATGTCATTTGCTGTGAAGCTCATTCCAAGGAATCTAGAACACCTCCTGCTCTAAGAATTTGTGTCCATTTTCTTTTTATTTAAACCTGTAACACAGAGGTGATAGCACTTCACTGTCTCTCAGAAATATAGAGGAAGTTGATATGGCAACATACTGAGAAACAGTTGTGCTGCAGCCGTGTGAGGTACTCGGTACAGACCGGTCCAGCTGCTCGTCGGTGTTACAATTGTTGCTCCAAAGTACCCAACGCTGCTTGTGTGGCTATCAGAATTTCCCCCAATATTTTCAAGATACATCTTAAGTTCTCAGAACACTGCTCTGGTACACTGACATTATGAATGTAATGTAAAATGAAGGCTAACTCTTAAATGGATATTTTTACTGAAATAAATAACATGGGTGTTACAGTATTGAGTGTTATTGTTCACATTTAGCTGGATAAGAATCTCCTGGGTTTAATTGCATTTGTAGTTGCTGAAGTGACTGTTGCTCTGTATTCACAGAAATTGGAGAAACTTTGCCAAGGAATGCAGGTCTCTAAAGAGCATGCTGGGCCTCAACTTTTTTATGGTTGTTCAAATGTTAAAACCAGTGTTGCTGTTCTCACTTCTCACAAGCCTTGCAGAGTACCTCAGTTTCTAGAAGGTCTGCAATTTCTGGTGCAATTGCTGAACAGAGGGCTGGAAGACTCACTTTTAAATTCATCAGTTGTCATTGCTGTGGGATTTTTGGCCACTAGTAAATGTGGAAGAGTCCAGACTGTGAAGACAGCATCATGTGTGACATCTTGATGGAGGAGGTGTTTAGGTAGATCACAGAGCAGCTGGCTGGCTTTGGAGGAGTGCAGGAAGAAGCATCTGCATTTTTCTGAGCTCTCCATTTCTCACTAGGTAATGCTGGTGATGTGTAGGGATCTGTATTCCCTGCTTTTGTGTTCCTCCTGTGGCATTAGGTACTGACCTCTGCCATGAACAGGCTGTCAGACTAGATGGGCTCTGGTGGCTCTCCTCGTGTAAAGTCTTCTCTTTGTCAAGTCACTGAAATACTTCCTTCATGTGTGAATTATCCCATTAAAGAGACAGGGAGCTCTCAAGTGCTAAAAAGTACAACTTAACTTTCTGAAGCGTGGGATGCCAGCTGCCTCCTTTAAAGAAGACAGTGCTCAGACTTGTGCTCCAGCACCAAACCCTGGAATTGATTCTGGAGTCAAACATTCCCATGTTGTGGAAGGTACAATAGACACACATCTGCAGGTTTCCTCTGGCATATTTTGCCAATGTTTTTTGTTGTGTTTTTAATACAACATAGCATAGTAATTACCCTCATGTGTTTAAGTATATTTCATTTAATTTACTAGAGGGCTAAAATGAGCAATGAGAAATTCAGAAGGTCAGAGGTAAACCTGAGTTTCCAAAGCCCTTCCTTTCACAAATTGTAATATGTTTCACTGATTCCTTTAGTTTGACCCTCTTTCCAGATGTCTCTTTCCAAGTGCTTGGTCAGGCAGCTCATGTAGTTTACTAACAGCATGGAGAAAATGTGTCTTTACTTGCTGAAATTAATTTTCTCTGGATTAGACCTTGTTATTTATTTAATTCTGCATTTCTGTGGTAATACTGAATTTTGGGCCTGCCAGTTAATTGAGAAGTCAGTTCATAGCCTGAGTATGCTTCCTTCCAGAAAATCAGCAACGTGGCTACAGGTTGCTCTCTAAAAAAATGTTTTTCAAATGTTTTTGATAAAGTAGCTTTCTCATATCAGGCAATAAACCAAACTTGAATTCAGCACTGTAGTCTGGCTGGAGTCAAGAAAGAAATTCCAGTGTGAAGTTCAAATGTATGAGTTTGATTTAGAAGACTGACATAGGCTATTTCCTTTCTTTTTTCCTGAAAGCACCAAACTCCTCAGTATTATTTAGCTGTCTAGCGGCTCTGTGCATTGTGAAACATGTTCTTGCAAGAGCATGTGTTTAATTTCTAGTCAGGGAACACATAAAAAATGATTGTGAAACTCATGTTTCTTCAGTGTTCTGGTTTGGTTTTAAAGAAGCACTTTTAAATTTTAACATTTCCTTGTTCAGTCTCCTCAGATTGTGCCATAAATGTATGTGAAGATATATATAGATTTAAATAATCCTTCTGTTTACTCTAGCAGTGTTGTCTTTGTCTGGCGTCAGCATTGTTGCCATCAGTGACAGATTGGAGTTGTTTTGGGGGATGGGAGTGCAGAGTCAGCTGGTCTGTATTTAATCTTATTGAAGTAGACTTGATCCTTACTAGAGGCAGCTGCCAGTGCCTGATCCTGTACTAATTTCTAAGCAGTGGTCAGTCAGCAACTTCCTATCAGTTTAATTCTGTCAGATGGCACCAGTGTACAGACACCTTGGTGCCTCTGGTGTGATACAGACCCCTGATTGTGCTGGGCTCACTTCTGAGTTTCCTATCCTACATCAGCAAATACCTGATTATAAATTACATTTAGAGCAATCAAATTTCTAGAGCAGGCTTTCACTTGAAGTTCCACTGACTAGCTGATTGTTTCATGTTCCTGTAGTTTAATTGTTTCAGTGCATTTTCTGGGTGGTCTAAAAAATACTCTGTGTTGAGGGTTTCGTTGTGGAAGGTAATAGAAGAAAATAAAAGAAAGGTGATTTGATGTTTACCTGGGCAATAACCAGTGTAGCCTAGTGCTAATGTAAACATGAACATGAAGGCTTATATTGTTTCTGTGTAGGATCCTTGGCAGTTTGTTTTGGAGACCACACGACAATCCTTCTTGGTTTTTAATCCTATTTCTAAAACAAAAATGGGCTTCTTTATTCTCCAGTTACCTGTATAACTTTCTGCCAGTTACTTAACCCAAATAACAAAACAGTGTGAGATAATTAATTCTTTAAAACACTCAAATAGGAAATTATTAGATTCATTGTACAAATTAATTACAGTGAGGCATGTGATTAATTAACTTGAGAGTGACACATACTACCAAGTAGCAAACCTGAAAGTGTAACGCCTTGGTTCTAAACTTGCTTCTTTCCTTTCTAATTATTTTTATTTCAAAGGTATTTTTTCTTCACTTGCTGTCTTGGTAAGTAGTTTTGTCCTGTTTCTACAGTGCTATCCTTTTCAAAATGTGTAGAGAACATGGATTGCAGTGAAAAAGAAGATATTGGAGTACTTCAGATTTGCAGAATCTGTTTGCTGTCTGCTTAGAAAGCCTGTTGCAACTGAGTCTGAAAGAATGAACTCTCTTACTTGAGACTATTTCCTGCTCTTACCAATAGGTTTCAGTTGGGCTGTGCTTCAGTGAACATGTCTCGGTGCCAAAGCCAGGTTAAACAATTTTTCTTCACAGACATTCACTCCTGCTCTGGTGTTCCCAGGGCACTGAACTGTACTAGAATTCAATATAACTCGTTGTGGTTGGGGCTTGTTTGTTTGTTTGAGGGGTGGTTTGGTTTTTGTAGGATCCATTGTGTTGCCCTCCCCCCCCCCATGTTGCCATCATGCATAAGGGGCCTGGGAGCTGGAGCATGCAGCTAAGGGAGAAAGAGAGGAGCAGAAATTGCACAAACTTGTTTTGTAGCTGAGAAAAGAAAAATGTCCGTGGAACCATGTTTTCAGACTGCCACAAGCTTGCCAAAGAATCACATCTGCTCTTACTTCAAAGCCTGTAAGAGAACATTTTCTTTTTTCTTGAGATCTTGAGAATATTGCATTGCTTCTAGATATATGTGGTGAAATAGTCCATTTCTCCTAACTCATTCGCTCCTCAACTAGTGGATGGAAACTTTGTCAGTGTAGATACTTTGGGCTTTAATGCCCTCAGCATTTTTGGTAGTTCTCCTTCATGGTGGTTATGACTATGGCAACTGAAAGCTTAACATTGCAGGCAATTACTCCCTCCAAAAGTAATTTTTATTCCAAATTAGTGTGTTCAAGTCAAATACAGCATTCGCTTTATTTTGTGTAGGTGAGACTGCTGGCATAGTAAGATAGGGCCTAGCTGTCTTTGGAGATCAGACTTCTCTTAAAAATGGGAAGGGGAAAGTTACATGATGACATGGGGAATCCTTTTGTCACAACTTCTGAAAGCACAAAGTTTTAAATTTAAGAATAAGTTTAAAGAGAAGTCTATTTTTCCCAAGCCAGCTTACAACTAGAACAAGGCTGTTCCTTCTGCTGTAGAATAATTATTCTCTTCTTTCAGTATGTTTCCACAATTTCTTTAAGTTACTTAGTGTTCCATAGTAACCCTCCAGCAAGCAAGACCATGCTGTTTTTAGCAACCAAGAATATTTTATCTTCGCAGAGGTGGGGGTAATTCACAGTTTTTTGTCTCTTGTAGACTCCCACTGATGGAAATTCTTGTTCTGCAAAGCTTTGCACTTGATAAAGAGTAGTACTTCAGATTCCAGCCCTCTGGAAATCCAGAGCTCTGTAGAGATCCTCAGAAATTAAACTCCTTGAATATCCTGTTTACAAATCCTTTTTTTAAATCCCTGTTTTGTTGGAATTCCTTGAGGCAAAGATTTTGATTTTTGTCCTGGTATGCCCAGTTCATGCAAGTATGGGCACAATAAAGCGGTCTGATTCTATCACTTCAGAAAAACTCTTGTGTAGGTTTATGATATAGGTATTTAGCTTTTCTAGGAAGATGAAGAAGCTGGCATTTTGCATGGAGAAACCTGTGTGGGCAGAACACTTAACACAGCAGATAGGCTCGTGGGAAGTGGCATTCAAAGGGAGAACTTGGAGTTTTTAATCAGTAGAAATGGGTGGTGGTTTTAACTGTAGTGTGGGCTGCTGAAGATCAGCTCAGGTAGCATGTAAGATGAAAAAGCTCAGAAAGTGCACACACAACAGTAACAGAAAGTAATTCATCATTTGAAATAAGCAGCCAAATATGTGAATGGGGTATAGGTCAGTCTGAAATAATGGAAAATTAAAAACACACCAAGACTGGGGAAGTGCAATAGTTCCTTGAAAATTAATGTGCTAACTAAGCAAGCAGCTGATAGTCAGTAATGGCATTTGACACTTGGGAGGAGCAAGCCCTTGGTCTCTTACCATAACCATCATTGTGTGGAGCAGCACATGGCAGGCTGCTGAGGGTGGGCACCTACAGACCTGTGGGGAAGAACGTCTGTGTAAGAAACATTGTCAGATGGCGTATGATCACTGGCTGCAGTGAGCTGAGGGTTGGATGTATAATTATTGGAAGCTAAAAATGGTACGAGAAACCACACAATGCTGGGTATGAATCTTTCATTAAAAATTTGACATAGATAATTACCATCCCTACTTCTATCTTCTTTTAATGTTGCAAAGTCTCTCCATGGAGACTTTTTGCTAAATAACGGAATTTATTTGGTGTTTGGTTTTGAGCTTGATTTTTTTCCTTGTTTTGTTTTGGGTTTGTTTTTTGTTTTTTTTCTCTTTTAATAAGAAAAGGATAAATTCCAGACAGGAATTTTTTTTTTATTACTACTTAAGCTTCTCAAAGGATATTACAAAGAAAGAAATGTAAAGTGGATCAAACTTATGAAAAGTATGTGACATTTTCCTTTTTATAAAATAAGAGAAACAAGGCATCTGAATTTCTAGGGCCTATGGGGAAATATCTTATGTCTTGAAGAGCTTAGGTCATAGTTGTGCTGAAAGTATGTAAGAGGTTGTTTGTGTGCATATGAAGGCTCAAATGCAGTGGATAACTAATACACTAGTTACTGTTTATCCGGCTTTTGGCAGTCCCTGAGGATGGAGGTAGTTGTCTGTATGTGTTCACTTCTCTTTTCAGCTAGTACACATCAGGTTAAAAGTCATCCATAAAAAGTGGGTAAAGTGGGGTGGGGGGAAAAAGGAGGAAGGGGGGACATTTGGAGTGATGGTGTTTGTCTTCCCAAGTCACTGTTACATGTGGTGGGGCGCTGCTCTCCTGGAGGTGGCTGAACACCCACCTGCCCATGGGAAGCAGTGAATTAATTCCTAGTTTTGCTTTGCTTGTGTGCATGCATGACTTTGCTTTCCCTATTAAACTGTCTTTGTCTCAACCCACAAGTTTTCTACCTTTTACCTCTTCAATTTTCTCCCCAGTCCCACTCGGGAGGGAGTGAGCAAGCAGCTCCCTGGGGCTTGGCTGCTGGCTGGATAACTTGGTTTAACACAAGGTCAGGGACAGACACTCCAAAATGAGTTACCTCCCCTTTAGTTTTAACTAATCCCTTTCCACCAATAAAGAGGGACAAATATGACTAGATAGATGTGAAAAAATAACAGTTTACTGAAAATCCAAAAACTAAATAGCAACAGGCAAGAAAAATAAGTGATAATCACTAGTTACAAAGGTGCTGAAATCGCCCCAGAAACAAAGAGAAACTCAAAATAGAAGAGAAACCCCTTCTCCAGGTTGATGCCCTCTGCATCAGAAAATCTAGTCAAAGTAACCCCTCAGGAAAAGAAAAAAAAAAGAACAAAAAAAGTATATATATATCAGAGGAGCCTCTGCCCATGCTGCCTCAGCTCTCTCCCTGCAAGAATGAAGGGGGAATAAAAAGAACCATGAGGTGAGAGAGAGCTCTGCCTGACTATAGAAAGACCCACACCCACCAGCCCCGCAATTCTGTGTCCAGCTGCAGGGTCTGAAAGAGACCATGACAATTTTGGGTACAGCTAGATATGGAATACAATAACATTTTGGGTTATCCAGGACACTGGGATCACACCATGACGGATCTCAACTTTTTTCCCTCGTGGTTAAAAAATTCTACTTACTATATTTGAAAAAAGATGTCCCAACTGGGTTTGGACAGGTAATGATGACTTCCCAGCAGAGCTGGACTTGGTAGGAATAAGTTAATTTTGAAAAGAGCTTCAAGAGACAGAAAGAGCATCTTTGAAAAGAAATGGAACTCACCAACTGGGAAAACATCAACAATGCTTTTCCTTTGAGCAAACCAACCAACAACCACCACTGCAGCTGCCTGCCTGCCTTGTGAACATTTGCAAAGTACTGTTCCTTGATTGGGGGAAGCTTGCCGATCGTTGAAGCTGAATGCTGTGAAAGAAAGCTTGTTGATTTTAGTCTGTGTGAAGTGGAAGGAGGAACTACTTAGAATTGCGTGAAAATTACGTGTTTTACATTTATAACTTGACAGCCCAATGACTTCTGAGTTTGGAATGTGAAACTCATCTGAAAATGAACTGGGGACTTCATTGCTGCAGACTGAAAATTAGTGTTTTGATAAACCTTGCAATCTGCTTCATGGATGAGTATGTGGTGCTTGCTTCAGAGAAATTTTGGTTGTCTCTATAGGCTCGGGGTTATAGGCAGTTTATAATTTTGTTTGTATTTCCACTGTCAGATGCTTGTTGTCAGCTTTTTGATGAAGAGGTAGTTGCACATTTAGCTCAAATTGCATTGCTTCCTATTGTTTTTAAAGTAAACTCTTGAGAACCCAGACTGCTGAAAATTACAGCAGTTCTGCTTCCAAGCCCTTGCCCCATCAAAGAAAGTTTACTGTGTATCTCAAAGGACAACCCTGCCTCTGCTGTTTTCTATGCCTTTTGTCTATTTCTGGCTGGAAATACTGCTTTTGGAAAAAAGTTTACATGCCCATTTAGTTTCATGACTTCTTTCCTTGATAGTCTGTGACAGCAAATAGTGCTGCCAGCTGTGAGGGTGGTGAGGCCCTGGCACAGGTTGCTCAGAGAAGCTGTGGATGATCTATCCCTGGAAGTGTTCAAGGCTGGGCTGGATGGGGCTCTGAGCAGCTTGGTCTAGTGGAAAGTGTCCCTTCCTATGGCAGGGGGATGGAACTAGGTGATCTTTAAGGTCCCTTCCAGCCCAAGCCATTCTATGATTCTATGACTGTGCAGTTTGTCACAGTAGAATCTCTCCACAAATAACTGATTTGAAACTGCAGCATATTCCACACAGCTGCAGCGGTATTATCAGCAACAGCTGTCATGTTCTGTGCTCAAATTCAGCCTTTGGTGCAAAAAACTGTGGGTTCCTGTAGCAGATTTTTATCCCAAGCCCCTGCCTGGACTCTGTAGACCTGATTTATGTGTCTGAGACTCTGTAATATAATCACTCTGGGATTTTTTTTTAACCAGTATCTATGGAATAGCAGAAGTCAGGTTAGAAAGTTAAGGGCAGTACATCTGATTAGTGTAAAGTAAAACATGTACTGCAGACATTCATCAGGTAATTTTGAGAATGGAATTTAAATTGGTATTATTATTTTGATTGTTACAGTTAGGATCTGCAGATTTATTAACTACTCTGTGCTAAAAAATGGAGATTGATGCACACTGAACTATAATACACTCATTCATCATAAAGCTTCTGCTAGAGACCTATTTAATTTCCAAACAGAAGAATTCATTATCTATCTCCAGAGAAATTATTTTTTCTTAAGCATCAGTGTGTGCAGTGAGCTATCAGAGAGCATTCTATGGCGAACACACGAGGAAACAGCTGTCTCTAGCATGCAGCTATGGAACTAAAGAATAAAAAATTTCCATGGGTGATACAGAAGTACAGGAATTATCCTTGTGGCCCAAGAGAGTTAACAAATACAGGTTCAATTCATTGCCTTGCCAGAGTTTTGCTGTGTAATCTGCGGTGGGAGACATTGGTTTGCCAGCATAGGTTTGTTTGGGTCTTTTTCTGTCTAAAACTATTCAGTGTAATTTGCATGAAGTTTGTGCTTAAAACCATGTTAAGTAGTTGTGGGCAGCAAGGTGTCCCAGGAAGTTGGTTTCAATGGGATGCAAGGTATGCCTGGGTGCTGTACCTTGTCCTGGTAGTGCTGAGCCCTCTGTAGGCAATGTTAGTTTCTTTAATTCAGACCTTCTGGTTAAAATGGCCCGACACCAAATAAATCTGACTCTTCCAAAAACACATATGGACTCTAATGTATATTTCCTTGTGAATTCTGGCAGTGCAGCCTAATTCAGGGGTGTGCCCTTAAAGCAAAATCACAGAAACGGCTTTCTGGAATAGATTGCTCATAACTCCTCAAGCCCTTTGAGGACCAACACAAAACTGTGAATGGTGTTTCAAATGACAGGATGAAAGTTTGCTCCGTCCATCAGACAAACAGATCCCAAAACAGAGGCTTCTGATTATATCATTTTAAATATCTGTTTTCTGTGAATGATATACAGGGGATAATTCCTTTAGGAAAGCTGACAGACAGACAGTTGGCTGCTCTGTACAGTACTTTCCAGTATAAAAATAAACTGCAGATGTTTGACACAGAAATGTCAGGATACTTAACTTTGGGTTAGGGTTTGCAGATGTCATGTGTGTTGTGGAAGCTAAATCTCTACCTTAGGGTGAAAGAGGGATGAGGTACATGGCACAAAACGCTGAGAAGCATGTCCTCTGTGTGACTAATGCATCCTGACCTGTGGGCACTCTGTCCTTTTTGATGTTTAAAAAAACTCAACTGCTGTCATTAGTAGTGAACTGTGCCTGTTACTCGGTTTTGAGGACGGTCGTTTGTTATTGAGTTCAGCTCCCCGGTGATTTTCTACCTCTTGTAGAAATGTCCCCATAAGTAAGAGGGAGGTTTTGTGTAGCACTTTGCTGGTTTAACTGCACATGGCATTGTTTGTTTCATCAGAGCAGTACCCAGGAAGCAGAGGTAAATTTGGATTTGCAAAATCAAGTTCTTGCTTCCAGTCGGGCTTACCACAGAGAATTTTTGTTGACAGATTGGTCCAAATGTTTCACGTCTTGAATTGCTTTAAATCCTCTTTAAAAGACCTGATGCATGCATTTATGTTGGTGCTGTTTTGTTTGTCTTCAAAGCAATAGAGTGAGGCTGCCAGCTTTGAACTTTGCAAGTCTTGAGAAGTGGCTGAGGTTGGATAGTTCATCTAAACACGATGCTTACAGCTGTGTTTCGTTGAATGCACTTAATGGCAGACATGACAGACCCATTTGTTCATTTTCACAAAGTAGTAACTGATTACATTTTCTCTTGGCTGTCGTTCAGATAAGTTGCATTGTCCTGTGCATTGTTTCCTTTCTCAGCTGAGTCATTATTTTGGAAACAACTCTCCTGTTTGTTTGGATTTTTTTGGTATGGGGAGCGAGTTGGGATTTTTTGGTTGGGTTGTTTCTGTTTTCTTGGTAGGACAAGGGGGACTGTGTCTTGCATTTTTGTTGTTTTGTTATTTGAGTTTTTTTCAGGGCATGTGTATGTTGGGGAGAAATGGAACAATGTTGATTTTTGCTTACTAGTGCTAATACAGAGGTTTCCTACAGTTTTAGGATTCAATTCCAGATCTTCATTTTTCTCCATTTCTTCCAGCCCTGTTTTATCATGATATTTAGTAGGAATTTGTCTTTATGCAAAATGAGTGCAGCTGCACCCTAGAATGTGTGGATTTTGGCCTACTAGACCCAGCAAAAATATGAATATATAATATTTTTCAAAGTTAAAATAAAACGTGATTGGTTGATAGCCCAGTAATTTACATCTCTTGTGGTTTATTTGTGTAGGGAGGCAGCAGCAGCTGGAAGCTGAGGACCCCTACGTGGAGGCTGATCAGGACCTGCACAGAAGGGTGGAGCGTTCTGTGGAGCCGCCTACAGAAAGACCTGGGGAGAGGCGCATGGCAGAAATGAAGAAACTCTATGGTGCTGAAGCTGCCAAAATCCAGGCCATGGAGGCTGCCATGCAGCTTATCTTTGATAGGAACTGTGACAAAAAGCAGCCCAAATACTGGCCCATTATTCCCCTTAAGCTGTGAGTACCTGGACTGTGCTCTGACATGGCACAGACCTGTAGGAATAGGTGCCTCAGGTTGGGCTGCTGAAAGAACAAACTGCAAAGTTTGCTTTTGGGCTTTGGGTTAGAGTCTGGCAAGGACAGCATGTATTTTTTTGGCCTTTGTTTCTTTTACACTGTCTGTCAGCAATGCTCACAGTCCATTCAACCCACATACAGTTGTCAAGTAGTAATAGGAGGGACAGGAATATCAAACCTGTCTAAAGTTCACTCATGTGATACCCGCCTGCCTTGGCCGTGCTTGCAAGAAACATAACTATGTCTGTACCCAGTGAACTGGGCAAACTTAAAGCAATTCAGAAAAGAAAAAGACCATAGGCATTGTCTGTTCTTCCTGTTTAGGAATTTGAGTGATCCCATTTTTCAGTCTTACTTAACGGAGTAGTATTTGGATCCTGTTTTACACAGCATAGCTTGAAGTGTTATGTCTGCTAAGCGTGGATTTTTTCGAGAACCAGGAGCCCACTGGCCAAGATACAACTTATCAAATTACCATAGCCCAGACATTTGAATTCTTTTTCAAAGGTTTATAATAAAGCAGGAAGTTTTTCTTCCAGACTGATACTTGTTTGGCAGGAGTTTGAGTCTAAAGCAACATTATATAGAAAAATGTTTTAATGAAGGGGGTGGGAGGATCGGGCAGAAGCCTGATGTGGTCCTGTCTGTTTGAGATTTGTTTAGCAGAAGCGAAACTTAAGAGGACACAGCACTATTGGGGCCAATGCCTACAGTGATTTTTGCCATTCTAATAAAAAGCAGCAATGGGCTTGAAAGCTTGGAGCCTTAAAGAAGGGTTATTAGTTTGATAGTCTATATTTGAATGATGTCTATGGAGCTGTGGAAGCCAGGTAGCCCTGTGGGTTATATCTATTTTAGGTGCAGCTTTCCCATGCCCACCTGCATAGGATATGCACAAAATTTAAACATAACCAAGATGTGCCTCTGTGTGTGCACTCATCCATCTGCACAGGTTGTTTGGTTCTGCTTCTGTCACTCTACTTTTCGTCAGTTGTGCTTGCCTTACTAATAGCTACCCAGGTGAGTGAGGCACACTCGTGGTCTGTGTAAGAGGCAGAACTGACCCCTCAAAAAGAGTGACTCCTTAGAACACTTGAGAGGACTCTCTGTGAAGCTCTGCTGATACAGATCATTGTGTGCTGAAGGGCTGGAGTTTGTATTGCAGCATTTCCATGCCAGGGCAAAGGACCCTTCTGCTGGTTTCATAGTGACATCTGCCTTCCTGGCAACAGAGGAAGGTCACAACTAAAATTTTAGCTTCAGTTCGTGCCGACTGAATGTCCAGAGTTTCTGTGTAGCATGTGTAGTTTGTAACAAACACCAGCAGTCGCTGTGCCCTCTGCAGCAGCCAGCTGCAACAAAGCAAGTCTGCAGCACAGTTTAGAATATCTGTGCTTTCACTCATAGTTACTGTTTTCTCAAAGCAGCATTTCCATGTCAGTTCCACCTCCTTCACTTTAGATGTGACGATATGAAGTTAAATTGAACACTGAAATTAAAAAGCCTCCAGTTTCCAAGACTTACTGCTGGTGTGATTAATCTGAAAAACTTCAGTGAGACAGGAGAGAGGAAAGGGTTATTAACAGTCCTGCATTTGTCTTCACTCCTGTCTTCGGTGGGTTTTATCAAAATTCATTGTTTTGTTTGGGTTTCCTGTCATTGACCAAATAAATTTTCTTTGTAACACCTTGTAATTTCTTTTTTTTGTTTTATAAACAGACATCCATGCTTAGAATGTTTCAGTTCTTAGATGGTAAAGCTTTCTTTTAGCTGCTGCATTGTGTCAGAAAAATTAAACTTAGAGCAAGAACAATTTTAACATATGGAGAAGCACGAGGGGTGTTGACAGGATTTTCACAGGAATGCCAGTCAATACTACACATGTATGGTATGGTGCAAAATGAATGGGAGGGTTGCTTCATCCACTGGGGGAAAGCCCTGTTCCAGATTAACATAAATCTCTCTGTTCCTATTTGAAATGTTTCCAGTGTGGTGATGGTGTTTTCCCTGTGCAGATCAGTTCAGAAAAAAAGGAAGAGTGGGTAGGACTGGGCTGTTCTTACTTTTCAACACAAGTTCCAGTTCTTGCTGTGGTTGATTCTGCATCCAGCTGGTTCTGCTGGCAGAGGCAGAAATTCTGGTCATACAAGACATACACTGAACTCCTTTCCTACTTCACATAAAATATAAAAGAAATTTATAAAAGAAATATATAAAAGAAATTTCCTTGCCTTTGGTTCTTTTAAGTATTTCTAAGAGGGCTTAATATGTTTAATATGCTGTGAGGTTAGAAGTAGAGAGAACTGGATGAACAGTTCCCTAGGAACCGTGTACTAAGGCCTGAAAGGAAGGAATACACTACTGCAGGCTTAAGAGTTGCTGCCACTTAAGAGTTGCTGCCACATAATCTCATTTCAGGGGATGGACCATTGCTGGTAGCTGGCCAGATGTCCCAATTTCAGCAAATTGTCCCAAATTCAGCAAAACTTGGAAAGTCTTTGTTGCAGTTCTTTTACTCCATCTCCAATGTGTCATTTTATATTTCTAGTAAATATCTCACATAAAAACATGCGATCGTGGAGCAAGTGCAGCAGCAACTCAGAAATGCCAGTTCAGTCATCTGTACCCTTCACCTTTCTTGCATACATATATTATGCTGCAGCCCTTGGTCATGGGAACGCGCACACTTTTTTCTCCCAAAGATACAATGTTACTTGACTAGAATGCAACTGTGGTGCTGCAGACTTGATTCTTCCTTGTCCAGAAAGTTGCAGGTTCTCTTTCAGTTATGCCAACTGTTTGCATAGTCCTGCCCCAAGGGAATTCTTCACTTGCTGGTGATGCTGTTTCTCATGAGCTTTTCCCAGCTCCAGTAGAAGGAATTATACCCTGCAGTCACAAGTTGTCATACAATCAGTTAATCATAATTTCAGAAACTGGTTTCTTCACTTGTTACATGCAAATCAGCCATGTTTTCAGGAAAAGAATTTCTGGTTGGTTGAAGACACTTCGAAGATGGGAGAAAAATATTTTCTACTGAAAGCATTCTTAAAAAAAAAATGAAAAGAAAACCCTTTCAGGACTGACACAGGATAAAACTAACACACAATTGAAGCAATGAGCTCTATATTTCATACCAAAAGAAAAACTGCTTACTTTTATGCATTGGTGACGTTATCAAGAGCTCTTGTTCTCTTAGAATTATCTCCCCATAAAGCAGCTGACATCTCAGTGTGCCTGTGTGTACAGGCAACATGAAAAGAGATTCAACCATTTTGCTGAGCATTATTTTTTCAATCAACGTTATGGGTAACTGTTCATCCTTTTTGAGAGTGGTCTTCTTAATGGCTAGCTGCAAACATCTCACACTTGGAAAAAGATTTAATAAAAAGCAACCTAAATTTCTGTAACAGCCTTTGTGAAGGATGAACATGACATAACATATGGATTTGGCCATTTGTGTCTTTCTCTTTGTAAAAGCTTCTCATTCATTACATGAAATATGTTGCAAATATTGGTGTCTTCATCTCTTGTTGCAGTCCAACAAATAGCAGTCCAACTCTTTGAGCAGAAATTGAGAAAAGCAAGACTCAGATTCAGCTGCTTAAATTTTGAGTTTTAAGTGTGATTTTTGGCATGCTGGGCTGAACATTTTGGCTGAAAGAATTAGAGAGGGGCCAAGATTATTCCCTAAAATGTGAAATACAGTCGGTCAAAAGGAAACATCCAAACTCTGTTTTCCTTCTGGTTTCTTAAAAGTGTACACTCCTGGAAAATGTATTGTTTGACAAATAATACATTCATGCTGTGACAAAAATCTTTTCGTGTTTGTGTGCTAATAAATCAGCTGTCTGCTCTAACCTGTTGTGTCCTGTCCTCCTGCATGGATAGAGCAAAGGAAAGAAATTCTTACAGGCTGTATTCTAGGTGGGATAGCAGCCTGTGAGGGAGTCTCAGCTGCTTCTGAAGGGTGGTTATAGCCAGAGTGTGTTCAAGGCTTCACATCCCTTCGTTTATTCTCCCTGAGCTGGCACACAGTGGCGTGCAGAGGAGCTCGGGGTGGGTAGGTGACAGACCATGACATTGCCATTTGGATGTTGTCTTGGAGACCTGGCTGTCATAGCAGAGGAATTGCTTGGACTCAGCCCATTCTTTGGAGCTGGTCATACAGGCATCAGCCTCAACTATTCATTTCGACAGGCCAGGAATGGCACAGAAGTCTTGCTTGGCCTGAAGTAGAGTAAAACTTGCTCCTCTTGAGCTTGCAGGAGTAATTGAGATTCTGTGTGCATGGATTTTATTACACAATCACAGAAGAATTTTTTTCCCCTTTAATCATGAATCCTTTTCTTCTAAGAAGGCAAGCAAGCACAGTAAGTGAGAACATACATAGTTTCTGAAAAGAAAATACTTTTCAGCTTAATGATGCCAATACCACTGTTGATTCCCTAAACTACAAGTAGATCTTTTGCCTACAAAGACTTTTGCAAAGCCAAAATACACAGAACTGCTATCCCCATGCCTATTGCTTACAGCCATCACAAAAACATACCTTTATGGGGAGGAGGGGATGAGGAAAGTGGACAGGATTGGTAGGGATTTTTTCCAAATAGAGTGATCCTCCTTAACTTCTGGTCTTTGTTTTAAATAGAAGTGATAGTTTCTTGACTCAATGAGAAGTGAGGCAAAAGTCTATGAGGGGCTGTTAAATAAGAAGTTATACCACTTCAGATGTCCCTAAGTTGCACCTTACTGGAAGCTGGAAAGGGGGAACAAAATTCTGTTTTATTCCTGTCCTCTGGGACACCCAGCTGCCATTGGGTGTTGGCATAGGAAGATAACCAGATTTCTGATCTATTTATAGGGATATTTAGAATCTTTCCACATGCTTATACTGAAGATGAAGATTGAAATACCAGACCTGAGGTTCAGCAGTCTCATGCATTCTTTTTTTCTAGTTACAGAAATCCCTCCTGTGGCTCAATTCCACCAAAGTGTACTGTCATTGAGGTCAATAGGAGTCAAGTTGAAAGACATCTACTGCTACTGTAACCCAGTTTCTTTGTTATTTGGCCCGAGATTCAGTCAACCCTTTTGGTCTAGGCTTGTACATGCATCCAGTATGAAAAAAGCTGTGGCTTGTATGTCATCAGTTTTGATGCTCACACAGCTGTCTTACTGCCATCCTTTGCATTGGACAGGAAAAGATCTGGGTCATCATGTCTGGTTTCTGCTACCTCCGGCAACTACATCATCTCATGCATTTCAGAAACTAATTAGGAAATTCCATTTCCTGTCACCTCCACATCTGCTTGTTAAGACTGCAGGGCCTGGTTCTCACTTGCAAAGTGTAATAAAATACCAGGAATGTCACAAATTTAAGTTGTCCTTTGTCAGAGAGTTGCAAAAAATCTAAATGCAGTTATAGATTATGTATCTTGGGCTTTTTTTTTAATTAATTAAGATCCTGTAATATCTTCCTTCTGGACAGAAGGCAGGGACTTATTGTTGTAACAGACATAAATGCTTGAAGTATGTTTTTACTTAAGCAGTAACTCATCAAAGGCCATATTTCTGTAGCATATTCCATGAAGTGGGTGAGTGTGGTAGTATGAGGGCGTCTGGCTTTTTGGGCGTGGTAAGGGCCAGAAAGATGGCTCCTGTGAAAAGCTGCCAGAAGCTTCCATACCTGTCCAGCCAGGGCCTATCTCTGATGGCTCTGAAGATGGACGTGCTGCAAGCCACAGCTGGGCCGATTAGAAAAGAAGGTAAAACCTCTGTGACAACATATTTAAGAAGCAAACTCGGGAGTACGCGCACACACACCATGTAGCTGTAGTTATGTAGTTGTAGGCAGGGGAGGAGGAGTACAGCATGTAGAAGAAACAACAGATATGAACACTAGCGAAGTCAGCCAAGAAGAGGAGGAACAGGGGAGGAGGTCCTTTAATCATCGGAGCTGAGACATCTCCACGGCCTGTGGTAAGGACTGTACCAATGCAGCGTTTCCCTGCACCCTGAGGGTCCATGAAGGAGCCAAAATCCACCCTGCGACGGAGGGTGGGGGGGGTGTGAACTCCTACAGGAGGGACTGTGGTCTGGTGGAAATTGACATGAATAATGAGGCCTTTGCTCCTGGGAACTGAAGAGAGTCAATTGAGTTTAAAAAGCCCTGTATTATTTCCAGCCTAAGATGGACCAGCTCGGCCTTGAGAGGACGAAAGAACAGGCAGCAGAACCAGGCGGGCTGCCTGCCAAGAGGGAAAACATAACTTCTGCAAACTGCCACAGTGCTTGCGAGCAGGGAAAAAGAGGAGAAGGAAAAACCCAACCTCCCCTTCAGATATTTTGCCAAGAAGAGAAGACATCTGAGGAATGAACTGACTGGGAAAAACCCCCCGGGTCTCCTTGCTTTCTGAGGGAAAGCGCGAGGACTGGGGGAGGAGAAGAAAGAGTGTTTTAAGAAGATGATTTGCTTGCTCCTTTAACTCTGTAATAAATTCACTTAATTACTATTCAAGTTTTGAGCCTGTTTTAGCCTGCTTTAATTAGAAAGTTTTCTTCTTTCTCAGTATCCTTATCTCAGCTTGGTAACAATTCCTTTCCCCTGTGTGGCTGTAGGGGGGGAAGGAGCGGCTTTCATGGGGCTTTGACACTCAGCCAGAGCTAAACCATGACACTGAGTAAGAGCTGAAGGCTCCGATTCTGCTGTCCTTTCATAAAAAGTTGGTGAGGTTGAGCTAAAACTTCAGTTATGCTGCAATGTACTTGAAACACACAATTTGACAAGTTTCTCCAAACAGAATAATCCTTACATGACTGCAGAATATAACTTTGAAATGGACTGTAAACCAAGAGCAATCAAAAGAAAAATATACATTATATAGTTACCACATTTGGGAAGGTAGTAATATTCATTCCTTTTTATCAATTTCCTCTATATGTGTTGATGAATTTAGGACTTCCAGTAATAACAGACCACACTGCTCTAGAGACAAGTATTTATTGGGCAAAACATGACGTTTGCATTGGCACTGCACTGCTACAGAATTGTCTCAGCAGTGCCACAGCTGATTTGTGGTCCTGTTCCAGTGTCACTGCCCTGGGTTTTGGGGTCACACAGGAAGTCCTTCCTTGGCACATCCTCAGAGAAGTCCTGTAGCTGAGCAGTGCTCATGGCAGCTGTTTTTGTCATTATGTCCTGGCCCTGTGGTGCTCATTACCTTTTTCTGCTGGCTGTTGAACTCGGGCATGCCAGCTGTACTGTCTTGCTCTGAAAGCCAGGATGCTGAGTGTGGGATGTGTGTGACGACATGACAGTCCCATGGCAACAGGCTGTGATATCATCAATGCCAGATGGTGAATTCTTTCAGGGACACATCAGAAAGAACAGCTGTGTTGTGCTATAGAAAGTCCTTACTCCTGAACTGCTCTTGTCTACCACCACAGAAAATAGAGAAAATGACAGCAAAATTAAATGCTCAATTTTCCTTTCTTTGCTTTTTCTGTTGAAAAGATCCCTCTTCAGGTCACCTACAGCTCCAGTGTGAGAGCATAAACGTGTCTTCAGAGTGCAAAAGTGCTTTATAGAGAACTTTTAATCAGATTAGTTATTTGCTCTTCCCAAATGTGTTTTACTATGCAGACCTGCTTTAGAAAGATGTCCGGTACTTTCCCTGTCTACAGCAGTTAAATCTTGTTTGGAAGGAGAAAAAGAGCTGCCTTACTGTCTCTTCTCTCAGTAGCTCTTTTAGTCTAGCAGTGTTACTTGCATTTTCAAGTCTAACAAAATGAAATCTGTCTCTCTGGCACAGTTATACCTAAAGTTTTTTTGTGGTAAATACACTGGTAATTAGCTGCACTAGTGACTTGTGTTACTTTGTGAAACTGTCATTCCAGGCACAGCCTGCAGTGAGATAGTCCCCATCAGCATGACAGAATTGTTCGCTTCAATACAAGAAGATATCACATCCTACTGGAATAAAACATACCAACTGTTTATATTGTTGAAATATTTTAAACACCTTAGTAAAAACCAGTAATAAAACAATTTTGTTTTGTTATTTTCACTTCTTTCATTCCAGGCTTTTGAAGTCTGAATTTGTATCAAACACCTATAATGCTAGAAAAAATTCAACAGAATCTCAAGCACAATACAGATGTTTTTTCCTAATAGGGTGCCCAAAATTATTGCTATAATTTTAAAGAAATGTGTCTAAAAAATTGTGTTGTGTTTGTTGGTTTTCCAACATTACTTTAATTTCCTGGTTTTCAGAATTAAAATTTGAGAGGTTGAGTTTTTTAATACTTCTTAGCAGAGCAACCTTTAAAATGGTGGGTGGCTTAGCAGCCACATTTTCAAGGTCTGAAATACCATCTGAATGTATGCTAAGTGTAGGAAAAATGCCTACACTTCCTCTCCAACCACTGCCATCCCCACACAGCTACCTGGAATTAAATGGATATGCACTGTGATGCATTTTTCTGGCCACATCCATAACACTTTATATCTCCCAAGAATCCATCTGAGCAGTTCTCTGGGTTTCTCTTTACCTCAGCCTTTTTCAGCACACCCCTTTTCTTGCTCCCTCCTCTGTTTTTTCACAAAGATTCCTTCCTAATTTGTATCCCTCCACCCAAGCACACTCACTTCTGCAGCCTGATGATGCTCTCTCTGCTCCTACACTCCTGTGTGCCTCCCACATGTAGGGCAAAAAATGTTGCCTGGACACTCAGCAGCCAGCAGAGCACATGAGAAGGACTAACTGAGATGACCAGATTTTTCTGGTCAATGCCTCTGGCACCATAAACTCTGAAAGCAAAAAGTGCCAGACCCTTCCCACGGCATTGTCCCTGACCTGTCAGTGGGTGAGGGAAGATCACTCTCTCCTCTTTTCCTACCTAAGAGAAAAATTCCTTGCTGCTGAGCAAGTGGTGGGAATTGTGTCACTGCCAGTTCATTTCTACCCACTCCAGCCAATCACCCAAAACCTTTTTGAAGATGCAGTGCAATGAACCACCACAATCCTGTTCAACACCAGGGGAAGCTTTTGTAAGACTTTCCCCTAGTGGGAGAAACAATTGCTGGCTACAGTGCCTGGACTTCACAATCCATCTGTTTAATTTATAGTGTGTCTCAACAGTACATCTCTGCCGACTCCACCTCCAGTGGTGAGGCATAACTGTAACTTGGGAGCTCAGCCATTTGGAAAACCAACCAGGCAACCGTGATCTATTCCCACCCAGCAGATGAGGATGTTGCTAAGGCAGTTTCTAGATGTAAGAATGATTTTATCTCTTTTTCTCTCTTTTCAGCCCTCTTGGACAGCTGGCATCCCATTTTTTTACTTTTCCAGTGGGCATTGGTTCAGTTTGGCGTGATTCTTCAGAGTGGGAGCAGTAGCCTATTTAGAGCTTAAAACACATAAAGACTGATTGGCTGAAACCCCAGAGAACAACCTAGCAAGAGGCTGATGAGGGCACTTAGCCAAACCATCTCAGAAACACTATTGTAAGAACCTGATATGCATGTTAAGTAAACATCAAATTTGCTAAACCCAGCACATGCAACATGCAGATAATAGCATAAGGTAATGAGCCCTATCTCCAAATAAATAATATCACCCTCATAACCAGAGGCAGTTTCAATATTTTCTGTTCACTTTCAGTGTCCTCTGGATGGTCATACCTATAATACAATAAAACTCCCACAGGCTGCAGCAGGAGCTGGATTTAATGTTAAACCCTGGCTAAAATGAGGGGAAGAAATTTCTCTTGCACACAAACAGTCAAAAGCTCTAGAATAAATGTGATCCAGGAAGTTATTATGTAAAGGCATTGATAATTTCATTTGCATATAAAATCATAACAACAAGAACGGAAGCTAAATTATCCCATATATACAGAAACCCTGGGTGTTCAGGATTGGCTATTCATTATTCTCGTCATATAAAACAATTCAGTCTGCAGCTGCATTTCTCTTACAAATCCAATTCAATCAAGAGAACCGAAACATCGTTAGCAAACCCACTGATTTATCCACCAGTAAAGTGCTGATACAGGCTTCTCTTCCTGCTGCTAATAAATTTTCTCCATGGCAGTGTTGGCTCTCTCTAGTGATCTCCCATTATTCTAATGACTACAGATTTCTAACTTACCACTGGAATTTTTAAGTCTGAAAGTCTATAATAGTAGGGTTCAAAACCTGTGGGAGTCGTAGGAAAGAAAGGGCACAAGCCCATGTTACCAGTTGCCTCAGATATGTGTCTAGATGCAACTGCAGGCAAAGCAGCACCTGGTGCCTTAGAAAATTGCTGTAGTAAGACCTTTTTTTCCCTTTCTGAAATACAACCGTTTTCTCCTGTTTTGCTCATCACTTCCTCTCCCTATTTCCCTCAGTGGGTTTGCTTGCAGAGCTTTGTCTCCCTCTCTGTACCTTTTCCTGGCTCCTTGCCAGCCTGACAGGCTCATTTGCCTCTGCCTCAACCGCTCTTCTCCTGTAGAACTGCAGGAAATGTCTGAAAACCCCTAGGTGTTGTCTCTTGTTCCTCCTACACATCATCTACCACCAGGGTTCTGGGCAGTCACCTCCGAGCTCATCACAGCATCATCTCATTGATACTTCATATTCATGAGCCCTTACACACTATTTCAAGGCCTGGGCATGCACTTCTGCTTCCTTTTCAAGGTGGACTTCAAACAGGGAAAACACAAGTGATGCTGTCTTTTGGGAATAATTTCACAAGCTGCAGTTTCCGTAACTTCTTTAATGGTCTTGGGTCATTTTGTCTGCCAGATTCTTGTGATGTTTGGTTTGCCTGTGGCCCTTTCATCTTTTTAACACAAAGAAGCTATTTCCTTGGAATATCGGAGGGCAGAATTAATGTTCTAGGCTATCTGGCGGTTATGAAACACTCATGTTTGGCCCGAACTTTATTTAAAAAAAAAAAAAAAAGAAGTACAAAAAGTAAGAACCCAGTTCCAGCTATGACAGTTGAACGTGTTTAATATAGCTTTAATAAAAAGTTTTATTACATTCTTCACTTGGAATGGTATTATTTTTCTATTTGCTGAACATGATATCCAGAAGAACAAGAATCAGATAAGAACAGTCTTGAAAAAGTGTCCTTTATTTAAAAAATACAGGCACTCCTATGTATCTTATGTATGCTATAAATAAAGGATAAAATTATTACCAATGTAAGATACTTGACACTTTAATTTACTTACTTTTTTATCTCTCTTAGCTGAAGAATGGATATGTATGGGTGATAAGTGTGTTCTGCTTTTATATTTTAATCATGTACTCATGCATTTGCAAAAAAATAGTGGTTTGTACTGAAAACAGGAGGAAAATGCTCATGTTTAGAATAGTTGTTTGGAATTTTTTTAGGAAAAAATCACCACATTTATTAGTCTAGGGAATAAGAAGTTAAACTAATCTTCCAAGCTCAACATTTAATATCAAAATGTCATCTCAATGTTATTTTTCAAGTTCCTCAGTTGCCCTGGTTAGGCTTTCGGGGAGGGCTCTCACTCATCTGACCAGAGTGGCTTGTGCATTTTTAGTCCTGAGTATCACATTTTGGGCAGTTCTAATGTGTTTGGCTGTCGGTGAAGTCAGAAGGAGGTGAAGCATTTCTGTGATGTCAGCAGATCTGAAGCCACACTTTCGTCCCAAAACCACGCCTCACAGAGCTGATGGAGGGTGTTGTGACTTTGACCCATTTCTGTTACCTCCCATTGAAAAACCTGCAGGGTTGTGCTAGCTCATGTAGGTCCCAAAGCTCAGGACAACCATCCTCTGCAGACTGTTGGCACTGTGGGCACACCAAGTGTGTTACATCATTGCTGGCTTACGGGGTCATTTCCATCTTTTCTCCAACAGATCACATTTTTGCCACAAACCACAACTCTAGGTACAGCCATTTGCCAGAACTGGACTGTGCAAAGCAGGAAGAGCAGTACAGAAGCAATGAAACATTGTGTAGGGAGGAAAATCACAACACAAAACCCAAACAGCATTTTGGAACATGTATTAGTAGAAAACTAAAGCTGAGTGGCCCATTAGGAGATAATTTAACTCACCTCTGTGATACAGTTTAAGTCTAAGACACCATTCATGTTTACAGAGCAGCATTAAAACCTGTAATAAGTTACAAGCTTGTACCTATTGATACAGGTGAAAAAAATGAGAACTAAAATGAAATCAGCTGGCTGTTTCTCAGTCTCCACTGCCCAACTAGATCAGGAAAAGTGTTAAAATTACTCCTGCAATTTTTCTTCCCAGCTTTTTACATTTGATTTTCAGTTTGCAAAAAAGGCACCTGAGCATGCTCTTAAATGCTCTCTGTGCCTGCCATCAAAGGAGTTTTCTACTTTGGAAAAAGAGAGCGAGCCTTGTCTCAAAACGTACTTTTGCCAGGAATTCTGTCCTGATTAGGCCGCCTTGGAGCATTTTCTTGGGAGGGTGCCATACTGAAGTTGTTGGATGGCAGCCATGTGTTCAACACTCAAAATAAAGTCTTTCCCCTTAATTTGCAGTGCAAGAGAAAACTGAGGTTAAATCTATTGATGCCACTGGAGGGTGGGGCTAACATACATATGTATGCAATTATTTTCAGAATATTGCAATGAGTACATATATGCTCACACAAAAGTTGCTCTGAAGTTGAATACTAATGTTCTTTGGGTATGCATTTTGCCCTTCTCTGGTTTCTTCATTTGCAAATTATTCCACATTCAAATCTCCCCACTGGTACTAATGAAAACGTTGGATAACCCATACATTTGAGTCAGCTCCTCCTAAAGACCCTAGGCTGGCCTCTTCAGCCCATGTGATCATACCTCACAACAGGAACTTAGGAAAGCATGTCAGTAAGTGTTTATAGCCAAGCCTTCTAGACTGAACTCATCATCTCTGATCAATCTCAAGTGCATTTTTGAGCCCAAATGTTTTAGAATGAAGCATGTGGAAGAATGCCTTCACAGGATTATTGTAACTCGTATTATGTGATTCACATAGCAGGCGGTAAGACTTTTCTCTCTCTCAGTTGAAGAAGGGGTTGTCAGCATTTCTACATTTCACAGACCCACCAAGGAGGATGAACTGAGATGGGCTGCACGTGAAAGGAAAGGTTGTATCCACTTGTGTTTTTTCTGTGTAACACTCATCTGTTTTCAGATTGTTAGCGTACTCTTCCACTCACAAGCTTTCTGCTCTGCATAATGCTTACTGAAACCACTCATGCTCACTCAGAGCTCATATTATCTCCTGCATGGTTCTCTACCAGGTGTGGGTTATCTCTGTGGCATGCAAGGTGAGAAAGGCACAGAAGCAAGTGTGTGTATCCAGAAGAAAACCAGCTAATGCTGTGCTCTCCCCTCTGGTGCCCCCCAGATCTGGATCTCTCATGGACACTCGCAGAATATCCATCCACATAAGTGCAAAATACTGTGCTTAGAGTAAGGTCCCTCATGTAGGCCTGTGTAAAAGATGTTCTCTAATTGCCAAAGGTCCTAATCAACATATTAATCCTTCATTTACAATGATATCTCCTAATTTTTTGGTACCTCTAAAATCACAAAACAACATTTTTAATTCCACAAGTGATTTTGGGGTATACGAAACAGAGATGAGTCTATCTTTTAACACTGAAGATGTATTTAGTACTCCATAATTAACACCAAAATGGTAATCACTAATTTTCAGATAAAATTAACTGTGCTGCATTGGGAAAAAATATGCATTCTGTTGAATATATAATTATATATTTTTGAAAGCAATCACTGCTTATATTTACATATTGAGAAACAGTTGTTGGAAATGTGACCTACTTAGTAATAAGAAATAGTTTTTATTTTGAAGACTATTTGTTTCTTATACTATCATACCTGAATGTTAAATTCCAGGAGGATTATATACGTGTTGGCTAAACTGTATCAAATTACTTCTCATTTTTTATCTTTCCCTTTCTCTCTTTTCCCCCAGACTACACAGTGCCAATGATCTGAACAATTTTGTTCAGCATTTTGCTGGATGAGCTTTGCAAACAGCTGTCTGCAGTGAGTACTGAAAAGTGGTTTTGGTAGCAGCACTTGGAGTCTAAAGTGGATCAGCTTCACATAACAGGTACAAACGACACAGGAGAGCATGAGTCATTCTCCTTCATCTACATCAAGATGCTGAGAGGTGACCACAAAGTCACCTGTTCTTTACCCGCAGATACAAAGTGTACAAAGTGTATAAAGGGATCCAATTGTCACCTTACTTCTCTTTAACATCCGCAGCCTCTGTGAACAGAAGATCACATGGGAGAGAAAAACCACAGTATGCATCAACTGTACGTGGAATCACGGAAGCTCAGTACAGAGAGGATGGATGAACCCCCCCTTGAGAAAGGCCAAAGAGAACACTCACTGCAACTAAAACCAGTTTTGATCACTTCTGATTTCCTTTAAGCTAAAATACACTCATGTTAACATTCAAAAGGAGGCTGTTTTATGAGCCCCTGATTTTATAAGGTTTTGGAAATTTGTAGGATTTTTGCAAAAGAGAAGTAGCACCCTATACACTCACTCTAATCCTCTGGAAAGTGGCCATGAACGCTACCCACTGACATTGTCTGTGTAGTAGTCAGAAGAAGTAATATCATTATTAACCATTAGTTTCAGCATTAGCAGAGGGAGCCATGGGAAGGGGCCTCACATACAGCCAACGTGGGAGCTGAGAATCCACCAAAAAACACAACCCATTGGAACATCTTTTATTACACTACTGTCTTTAATACATCTGAATGTTTAGTCACAGCTAACATTAAGTGGAAACATACTGCCTTTGATTCTGTTTTTAATTAGGAAGGTTTCATACCTAGGGCAATAGCTAGGACAGCCTGAGGAAAGAGTAGGAGTGAGAAACAGAGGCAAACAAACAGGTAGCGGCAGCTACCACACCATTCCATCCACAAAGAAAACAGGGATTCATGTTAGAGCTAGGATGTTCTGTACTGGAGAAGTGGGGAAACAGATGGAGCCTGGTAAATTAGAACAACAAAAAAATGAATTATATGCAATGAGCCTTCCCTTCATCTAGAAATCTGTTTCACCATTCATTGCTGAAAATGGTCAAATGCACTAAAATACAACATTTCAGACTGATGCCATGCCCTCAGTTACAACTAATGAGACCCCCACGCTCCATCTTACCTCTTCTTGACTAATCTTCAGACTGAAGTTAAATTTTTTCTGCACATCAGATGGCCTCTTTAAAACATCTCCAGAGAGGAACATGCTGCTACAGACTAGGTTAAGAGGTAATCCAAGCATATTGCTATAGGGAGTGAAAGTGTCTCTTGAAATAGCAGATATCAACCATCACATCAGTATTAGGGTAACAGTGCATACAGAAATATGTTTGCAGGTTGTTACCTGAAATATGGAAAAGGGTTTGAGCACCCAGCACAGGCAATGACATTAAACAATGCAGAATTCTAACATTCGCTCTCTCTTTTATAGATCAAACCTGCAATGGCACCAGGTCATTTTATAATCCCTTGATGCCAAGATTGTCTGGATCAGTCTGGCTTCCAGCATAATTTCGTGCAGGTCTTTAGCCCTTCCTTATGGCTACCAGCTACAGGACCCAAGGAGCCATTCAACTCCAGAGTCTCACTGGAAGGCTGCACACTTCAGCCTTTCTCCTCTACCTTGTGTACTAGATACGAGAGCAAGAGCATGAACCAGAATACAGCCACAAGGCTTTCCCAAACAGGGAAATACCTGTTTCTCCAGACATCTTGGTTCTGAAAGAAAATCCATTAGTTTCTATTCCTAGTAGAAATTTCAAGTATTCCTGTCTCCTTGACCTCAATTGAATATTACAGTGTAGTTTTGCTTAAGGAACCAAAGCTTCTGACATCAGCCCTGTCAACTGCTCTCTTTGCTTGTCAGAGACTTGGTATCTCTGTAAGTGGAAATCCCCACTGACTGCTGAGCCATAACCAAAATTTGGACAGCTGTTCTTTGCTTTACCCTTTGGAGAGGAAAATTACCAACATTTCTGAGGATGGCAGAAAGTGAGTCCCTCCTCTCACCACATATGTATTGATATGGACAACTTCTTCTGCACTGCCCTGGGAATGTCTCCCTCTTACTTTGGTGTAAACCCAGTCTGGACAGCACTGACCAATTTCCTCTGAGGAACAATTCCCATGGATTGCAGTGATGCAAAGTTACTCATAAGCGCAAGTACAGCCAGAATCAGGGACATTTTTCAGCTGATTGTGACATAAATCAAGCAGTAAGCTGCAAGAACTTCACAGAATATAAATTTCAACTAATTTTTATTTTAGAAAAGAAAATTAACTTATACTTTCACCAGGACATAGTGCTGCACACAGTGGAATGTTCTTACCATTTGCCTCTAGTTCTTGCCATATTTCAGTGCTATTTAGTGCCACTCTAGTTGAGGGTCATGTGCTATTTCCATAATTAATCTCATTTTTCAAAGGTGCATAATTCATCTACTTTAATTCCCCGTGGGGTCTGGGAGCAGCTTGCTACTGATCAGCTTTGCTATGATTTTTTTTTCCTATCTTTACGAGATGGCTTACTCCATCAATCCACGTATTGCCTCTTAGAAAAGAGGCATTTACTATCCGATCCCACAGTGCTTGCGTGGTGTTGAGCCCATAGACCCTACTGGAAAAACATGTATGTTCATTAATCAATGCAAAAGCCGCAGATAATTTTGGCCCAGGAGACGGAGAATTTTATTTTAATGGAAAAGCAACCACACATTAACATTGCAGCTTTATAATGAGTGCGTACACTATTTTGGGAGCAGGGGTCTGAATTTGCCAAGTACGAATTAGTTTCCCTGAAAATTAGTGTTCCCACTTTTGTCACTCCTTTTTGCCTTTACATTTTATTAGTATGTTCTTAAGCAATCAATCTCAATTCGAGGTGAATGGTATAGTTACATAATTGAATAGATGAAATTGTTAACGATTATAGGAGCAAATGAAGTATATCCTTACACTTCACATAAATAACAGAAAGTTAGTCTAATATTATT
This sequence comes from Climacteris rufus, assembly GCA_013398175.1. Taxonomy (NCBI): domain Eukaryota; kingdom Metazoa; phylum Chordata; class Aves; order Passeriformes; family Climacteridae; genus Climacteris; species Climacteris rufus. The sequence continues at coordinate 160,324 of VZRZ01006915.1, read as the reverse complement.
GTGACAAAGACAAAGGAAATGCATGCCAAGGACCCAGTTAATGTAAATCAGCACAATCTGATTGTTATTAGCCACTGTAGATGCACTTATTCCGTCTAAAGCACTGGCCTTTGCATCTGAAGCAATCAAATTGCTTTAATGGTAAATGTCTAACTTAGGAAAGCAACTAAACTGAAAAAGCTGACTTTGTCACTCTCTTCCATACCTATCTTTGGTGTCTGTGATGGGTCACTCCTGTGTGACACTGTCATTTTTACCTCCAACACATCTAGATATGGGGAAGGGGTTACTGGTAATTTTCTAGGGGAGAAGCCACCCATAAGCCCCTGAACTACCCAGTCTGTTACTTCAGGGTCCCATTTCCCGAATTTTCCCAACGCTAAGACACATTTCTCACAGTGCTTAAAGAAGTGACAAAGTCACCTCGAGCATCGTCATGCACGGCTGTGTGACTGGAACGGCGCTCAAGTGGCAGCTCCCGCAGTGCTGTGTGGCGCTGGGAAGCGGCACGAGTCGCTCCAGAAGGGGCTGTGAAGGTTCACATTGCTGAGCACGGGTATAGACAGCAATGACATGATGTTGTGTTTGGGTACGCGGCGCCCTTGCCATTGTCACGGAGAAACATTAAAGGCAGGTGGCTCTGAAGGTCAAGGGTGCCCGCAGCTCAGGGTCCCAAGGCTTCCCAGGAGAGAGGGTCAGGGGTCCCGCCCGGCCGCGGCTGCTCGCTGCCGGCAGCTGCTGAGGGCGGGTGATGACACCGGGGCACTCCGGCGGGGGACAGGGCCCAGCGCACGGAACCGGGCGCAACCCTCAGGGCCCCGGCGGGGCCGCGGGCGGGTGGCAGCGGCCGCGGGGGGGCGCTGGTTCCCCTGCCCCGCGCGGCCGGGCCGG
>VZRZ01006915.1:143412-159116 GCA_013398175.1 Climacteris rufus | reverse complement strand
TTGAGCGCCCCGGCAGCGCGGGAGGGGGCGGCCGCCCCTCCGCCCGCCTCGCCGCCACAGGAACTCCGCACAGGGAGCGGGCAGAGGCGCGGGGAGCTCCTGTCCGGCGGGGCAGCGCGACTGCGCTCGCCAGCTGCGGAGCGCTCCCTTCCTCTGGAAATAAACAATTAATAATAATAATAGTACAAAGTCCTGGAGCTGTAGTTCCTCGGGGCCGGTTGTACGCAGCCGGCCCGGAGCGCGTCCATCCCGCAGAAGCCGAGGAAGCGGCGCGCTCGGGGGAGGCGGCGGCGGCCGTGGGGCCGGAGCGGCCCCGGGGCTCCCCGCGGATCTCGGTGCCGCCGCCCGGCGCTGGCGACTGGCTCGGTCCTGCCCGCTTCCCCTCGGGATAAAGCGGGGCGGGGGGAGCCGCTCAGCCCCCCTGCACCAGACCCGCGTCCCCAGAGGTGCGGGTCAGTTTGTGCCGGGGTGTGAAGTTTGGTCGGGAGAGGAGGAATAGCCACGGGGCACAGGGCGGAGAGCGGACGAGCCTCTGGAGATGGGCAGCATTGACTGCGCCCTTGTGCCAGGCGTGATGCGTTTAGGTGTGAGCACTGGGGAATCCTGCGGGCCATTGGGATAACGTGGTGCGCTTTTCCCTCTTGCAGCGGCGGAGGGAGTTGGGTGTGTGGGGAAAGTGGCGGCTTCTGATCCCCTCCTTATGGGGAGGGTAGCGCTTGCGTGAGTGTGTTAACAGGAGCAGAAACGGGGCCCTCGGGAGGGAAAGATTCGTAGTGCACATAGGTCAGTCGGCAGTCAGCACTCACCTTCAGCGTTCCCATTCTTTCATCATCGGACTTTATGGGCTGCTTCCTGCAAGCTCTCCTTTCAACCAACAATACATCCAAATTAATTAAGCAGTAATGAAAGTTAGGAGGTTTGGAAAAAGAAGATAGAAAAATACAGCTGTATCTCTGGTCTAGTTTGCCAGTGGCATATTATTGCTTAGAGGTTGCAGCTGCTAAAGCAGAGCTATCAGTGCGTGCCCGAGTGTTAATATGCACATACTGATGCTGGCAGTGTCTCTGGTTTTAATTAAGAAGAAAAAAAATTAATTACTCAGCCAAAGCTAAAGGAAGCTGACAGAATTCCTATGGTTGCTACTTTGTTAAATTAATTCGCATCACCTAATTCCTTAATTTCTAAATGCTTATGAGCTGGTTTGTTCCCTAGCTTAGTGAAGATAGACTCCTTCTTACTAAGCTTTTTTAAGTTTTCAACACCCCATTCAATGCACGTTAAAGTACTGATTTCTGTGGCCTCGGCAGCTCTGATGGTTGAAACAAACCAAACAGCTGTATTATGAGCATCAAAAAGCTTAGTTTTTGTGTGCATATTCTGATACTCATATTTTAGACTATTCTTTTTCTATGTGAACATTTGATATTAAATGAAACTTCAGAGTGGGTAGTCTCTCCCCTTGTCTATATCTTACTGTCCTCCTGTTAAATTACACTATTACTGGCATGGGTTGATGTCCAATAAATCTTGGAACGGGGATGGAAGAGGGATAGAAAAAAAGGAATGTTTTTAGTGTCTTAAGAGAAGAGTATTGATTTCTAAGGTAACACATGTAAAAATTGTTCTTAAATGTCTTTGCTGCTAAGTGTATGAAATTGATTTTCCTTCAGTGAATTCAGTTGCTAGCAGTTTGAAATCAAAAAGTTGTTTTAAATTTTTGTGGGTGATTCATCTTGAGGAGAAGCCCATCTTTATTCCAGTCCTAAACTCTTAGAAAAACACTAAACTTAGTCTTGCAGGTTGTGGGTCTGCAACGGTGTGTGAAATACATAATTGATGTCCATATATGTGTTGTCCTGAGTGTAGCAGTGTAGCAGTTGTGAAAAGGGGAGTGAAGAGAAGAAAACTTTTCTTGAACGTTTTGCTCATAATGATAATACCACAAAATTCCGAGGTCTGCTGGCTTCTTTGCTTAGAAGCATTGTTGGATGACCAAGCTGTGCCTGACTGAGTAATGGCAGTTTGGTCGGTCAGGAGAGGGGACTTGGAGCAGAAATTTTGTATGAAGTACTTCAAAAAGAAGTCACAAAAAGAAGCCTTTGTCAACTGGGGATCCAGTCCCCCATGAATACAACGTTTTGTTTCTGTCATTGCATAACTGTTGCCTTGGCATTGGGTGGACTGAGGCTGATGTGATTGTCTCACCAGGACTTGTGTGGAGCCCCAGTGCGGTTCCTGAGCTTCCTGATCTGATGGCCAGGATGTGTTTCACTGGTTCTCATTAAGACCGTTTGAGTTGTCCTTGCTGTCACAAAACTTTTGTGTAGGACTGGCTTCCTGAGGCTGGATTTTGTTTTTCCCTTTTGGAGGCTGAGAGCCCACTGCAGCCATTGCTGTTCTTTGGGCTTTTGGCTCCCTCAGCACTTCTGAAAGTTGGGCACGTTGTTTCTAACACCAGTTAGGGTTTGCAGCAGCTGGATGGAGGAGCCTCAGTAATAACCAATGCACTGCTTTATGCTTCTCCTGTGAGAAGTCCCACCCACTGGGACACACTCTCTATAATGTTCTGTCTAGAAGGTGGGGAGGGGGTTAGTTATTTTAAAAAAATGAATTTAAAAAATGCAAAAAGTTTTGATTCCTAAAAGTTTGAAAAGCATAATACAGCATAATTTCTTGGGAACTGTGTGTTCTGAGAATTTTATGCTTTTTCTTCTTCGTACTCTCCAAACTTTTTGCTTTAAAAAAAAAGTGGTTGGAGCAGTTTGGGTACATATATTATATTTGGGTTGCTTGGGTTTTTAAAAAGAGATGAGGAGAACACTCTCTGCAAACAGGATGAAATGATGCTGTAGTGGCTTGACATTGGCTGGGTGCCAGGTGCCCACTAAGCCACTCTATCACTTTTTCCCAGTGGGACAGGGGAGAGAATAAGATGGAAAACAACCAGTGGGTTGGGATAAGGCAGATTTATTAAAGCAAAAGAAAGAAACAAGTGAAAGTTTGCATGCACATAAATGAAGGAAATGTTAATCTCTACTTCCCATCAGTGAGTGATGTTCGGACACTTCCCAGGAAGCAGGGCCTCAGCATGCATGGTGGTTGCTCCAGAGGCAGATATTAAAGAATAATGAATGCTTCCCTCGTCCTCTCTCCCTTAGCTTTTATGTCTGCGTTGACGTCACATGGTATGGAATATCCCTTTGGTTAATTTTGTCAGCTGGCCTGCTTGTGCACCCTCACAGGATCTTGCCCACTCCCAGCCCCTTGGTGGAGGAAGGACTATTAGAAGGACAGCGCTGCTCAGCAGTAGCCAAAACACTGCTGTGTTGTCAACACCCTTCCAGGTACCAATGCAAAGCACAGCACTGTGAGGGCTGCTCAGGGAAAAAAAAAAAATGAACTCTACCTCAGTCAGAGCAGTGTGGGTACATATGTTTGGGTTGGTTTGCTTTTTAAAGAGATACTGGGGAGAACACTGGTTGCAAACAGGATGAAATGATGCACATCTTTGTGCAGGTTCTCATCCCATTTCTCTGAAGTCCCAGTGCAGGAACTGCTGCCCTGTGGAGCCTGCAGGCCAAGGAATTCCCAGAGGCATCACACTGTACCACACTGGGGACATCTATTCTTCGCACCTTCTCCAGCACATCCAGCTCCTCAGCACTTCTGCAACCCTGTAGCTTCTCCCTGCATCCCAGAGCAGACCATCCCTTTCTTGTAGACATTAACTTCAGGATTTCCACCTTAGGGGTTGTTGCCACCCATAGAAATGGTCTTTGCTTTTACATGAAATGTCTCTGAAGTAGGTTCAAACATTCCCTAAACCAGGCTCTCTTCTTATTATCAGCTGGGGGCAAATCCTGAAAGAGAATCAGTCCTCTTTCTTTCTATTCAGCTATACACTTCATTCAGGCAGGAGCTGAAATCTTTTGTGTCTAACACTAATAGTAAAATCTGATTAGCTGTGGTCATTAAGGGTGGCTGGATTTCAATTGCCAAGTGGTGTAGTCCATATTTTCTTGAATCGTACACCTCTGAAATATATTTAACCTTATTTCTATTAAAAGAAAAGAAACTGATATTCATTTTACCTTCTCAAAAAAAGGTGAAATACAACATTTTATACTGCTGCCCTTCTTCTATCTCCACAACACCTGCTTGTGCTGTTAAAAGGTACTTAGTTCTGCCTTCTCACTGTAATGCTTCTTGTCCGAGAAGGCGGTGGAAAAGAAAATGTTGTGCATTTCAGGTATTCCTAGTATCTTAAACAATTTGTGTTTTCACCATATTTGCAGGTTCTCCCTATTCCTGTCTTTTTAAACATGTGTTTCTGTAATATAGGAAATCTTGTGTCCTGTGCTTGAATTCTATGTATGATAGATCTTGAATTGTTATATTTCAGAAAAACATACTGGATGGTAAATTACATCCCTGGGAGGTCTGAACTGTGTCAATGCCTGATTACCTGTCTTTTTCAGAGTGTTTATAGAATTTTTTAAAGCAATTGAAGTCTGTAGGTGTCTTCTCATTATAGAATGTTTTGGTTTGGAAGGGACCTCTAAAGATCAATCAGTCCAACCCCTCTAGTGTGGGCAGGAAGAACTTTTCACTTGCTCAAAGCCCTGTCCAGCCTGACCTTGAACACTTCAGGGAAGGAGCATCCAGTGATGGGACGTCCACAACTCCTCCTCCTTACAATATTTAGTAATATCTAAAGTAATTGCTCTAAAAAATAAGTCCAGAATCCATTTCAGATAAGACTAAAAAAAAATTGAAAATAAACTCAGTGAAGCCCACTCCTTGGTATCTCTTTTTTTCCTCATGCAGTGGTGTCACGTTGTCTGTGAGTGGGTGCCCCTTCTCATAGCAAGGATTTTCTTTTCCCTGAGATACACAGCTGTTAAAGCCAGACACAAAATAACTGCATGTATTGTATTTCCACTGGTGGTTTTTGGATGTGTTGTTTTAAATGTGTTGTTGCCTTTTTAGAAGTGTGAGAACATTGTATCCAGTGAAATTCCCTGAAGTAAAGTGTTTGCTGAGGGAACTGCTGTGGGTTGTTGCATTACCTCACTCCCTACAATGACTGCTCTTCCCACTGAAATCCCACTGGTGGATTTCTTTTCTGTCTGACCTCCCCCATGTGCATTCCAGCTGTGTGTGCCCTTTGCCTTTCCTCAGACATGCACACACCTGGTCCCCATGAATGCACGCCCCACACCTGCCCAGGCAGCGCAGCACAGCACCTTGCTCTCTGTGCAGTTCCTCAGGCCGGTCCCGCTGAGCTACCAAGAGTTTGCACAGAGCCATGAGAGCTGCCTTTCTGTGGGTTGCTCAAGCCCACCCATCAAAAATTCAAACCCTTCATGGCACCACGGTGTTAGCGTTGTGGAAGATGCATGTATATGCTTATTGATGTACTTTTAACATAGGTACTTCTTACCCTGGAGCGTGGAGTCAAGCGTCACTCCTGATGGAGCACATGGCATCTTGCTGGGGTTCCAGTCTGGTGAGGTGTGTGGTGACACATGGGAGGTCATTCTCCAGGGTTTGCCTAAGTGTGCTTGTGGCTGGATTGGTTTCAGAGAAACCAAGGTTGTTTCTGTTCTTCTGTCTGGTTCCTTAAAATATGTTTAAGTACAAGTGTCTCTGGATTTGCATTGGTGTGGGCAAATGTAAGGAAAGGTTAATTTCAATGTGGGACATCAAAGATGGTGGCATTAAAATGATGGGTCTCAGCTGATCCTGTGAGCCTCTGTACAGGTGCAGAATCCTGTGCTGGGAGGATTACTGGGTCAATACTCACAGTGATCAAAGGGCAAAACAGAGCCCATCACATCCATCTTGTAAGGTGACTTCTTCCAGGTCATGTGCAATGTGGCCTGTGGCCCAGAGGAAGGGAACTTGGCTTGACAGTATGCAGAAGGAATCCACATCTCCTGATCCCCTCCCAACTTTTCTTCTGCAGGCATGTGTGAACCTCACACAGCTTGAGTGCAGGGATGGCTGTATCAGTCAAAATCCTGTCGCCTCTCCCCTATAAACACAGCAAGTGTCGGTGGAGATGTCACCATTCAGTGTGACAAATAGGTAGCATCCTATGTACCACTTAGTTCTCAGCTGTTTGTTGCTTTTTATTGCTGCTCTGTCTTGGTACTTTGGCAGTCTTCCTCTCCATAATTATTTGTCTCTTGGGTTTTAGGCTCAAAACCTTGCATGGGGAGTTGTGGCTTGGGAAACATTTACAAGCTACACAAAGAACTATGAGAATTCAACATCTTTTGTTCTCCCTGGTTTTGGAGCCGCTTGACAAGCAGCGATTTCAAAATGTGAATGGAGCTTATGTTTCATTGACAGAAAGATGTGCCATATGCAGAGTTATCTAGAGGCACAAACTTCAGTGCCTTGCTCTGCATCAGGTTTGGGTGTCTTTTTTATGCTTTGGTAGTTGTGTGCCTGTGACACTTGGAAATATTTACAGCAAATTACTTTCAGAAATGTGTTTGTACTGTAATATTTGGAATTTATATTTTTGCCTGGAAGGAGATGTTGAAAAGGACTGTGGTTCAAAGAAAATTGGGACCTGGGTCATGAAGAAGACTGGATTTCTTGAACTGATTTCAAGTATCCGATGTAAGATACAGCCTTCATAATTTTGTGATTTTGTTTTTTTGGTGTTTTTTTTAGTTTTTATTAAGCACATAGAGAAATCATTGTGTATTGCAGCCTCAAACTCTTGTCTTCGTAGACACTTCTTCAATGCCAATGGAAATGTAAGAATTGCCCTGGTGTAAACTATACATAAATCAGAGTTGGATTGCACTGAAGGCAAACAGGGCAAAACTTGTGCAGGAGTAAGGAAGAAGCTGGCTTGACTTCCAGGTTTGTGGACAGACAGAGAGACAGAAATGACACCTTGTGTTAACAATGCAGCTGGTCAGGAGATCCAGACCCAGAGCAAATGATGGGAGTCCAGCCAGAGGAGGACTGCATTTTCAGTAGTGTGCTGATTTTCTCAATATTGGAAACATATTTGGGCTTATTGGTTGTTTTGCTGAGCTGGAGCTGTGGAGCCTGCCACTGATGGCTAACTGAGGAGGAATCTGACTCCCTCATGCTGCCAGCAAGCCACAGCTAACTGGGGCTCTCCAATGTCTGGTTTTACCTTTTAGTCTATGTTTTTGCCAGCTTGCATGCTAGCAAATTCCTTGGGGCTTTTCAGTCCTGGTGCTGAGTGTGCATCAATGAAGCTGCTGGGTGCAGGTGAGCATTCTTTGCCTGCAGTCACTGCTGACACCCTTTGGGAGCCCACTTGGGAGTGTGGCTGTTGTTGGGTCTTAGCTATGTCTTCAAGAGAGATTTCCCACCTCTTTTTTTTTTATGCTTTCAGTTTATATTTGTTTTTTGATTGGACACAAATGTTTCATGACAGAAGACAGTGCTTTCATCAACTTAAGCCTTCTTTTTAAAGCTTAAGTTCTAGGTTCTGGGAATTTCTGTAAGGATTTTCTGGAATGAAGTCCTTGGCACACACTATGCAAGTCTGAACTAGTGCAGAGCACTGGCTGAATCTTCAATACTTTTTTGTAACTTCTTTGCTAAAGTAATTTTAATTTTCTTGTTCACTGTGTTTTCTGTATCTTATATTTGTACATTCCTTTTTTGTTTGTTTGTTTTAAAGGAATAACTTTTAGAAGGTTTTAAGTGATTACTACTTGTGTCTAAACTTATGCTTTTGTTACCAAAATTGTGTTGACATAAATGTCATGCACTTTCCCAAACAAAAGCATAAAATGAATTGTTGTATTTGTTAAGCACACAGCTGAAAATAAGTTTGCCACATGGAACTTCCCTTGTGGGAAATTAAATGCTTTTCTTGAGCTGTTTAGGCATGCATTAAAAAAAAAGTCATGAGGAAATAGAGATGACTAGTGGGAGTATTTGGAGTTCTTTTGGTGCAAGCACAGGGATCTGCTCCAGCACATCTGTCAAGAACCCACAACTTGCAAGGTGTAAAAACAAGAACACTTCATGTAACATCTGCTTAGGCTCTGTGATGGGCACAGGTACAAAAACCTTGAAATCTCTGAGATATTTGTCATGCCATGTCAAGGGAATGTAACAGAATCCAGGACATTGTCTATCGCTGCCTGCTCTCCAGCCAGTAAAGTTATTAGGTACTAAAGCTGATAAAAGTTACATTGAGCCAAAGCTGTATGTAAGCAAATGCAAGGAATGCAATGCAGAGGGGACTTTGCTATGTGTGGCTGATATAGCCTGTGTTAGTAATTATTTCTCTTATGCAATGTATACCTTCACTTCATAGACCTTTTCCCTGTACTGTGTGGAAAATGAAATGGTGATTTCTCATGCTTGATAATTGTCTGAGGAAAATCCCACAATTCCGATAATGTCTGGAAACTTAAAGAAATAATGACGTGAAATTAAAAATAGCCAGTTAAGTAATTTTTGCTGGGTTTAGCCTGCAATTTTTAGTCTCTCCCTTTAAATTAATTTTAAACAGTTTGAAAATACCTGTATTTCTCCTCAAACTTGAGCTATGAGAAGCATATAATCTTTAACCTCCTCCTGAAATTCTTTGAGGTTTCTCATTTAATCTGCCACTGATATACTTGCAACATCATGTTTGAGAAATTGTTGTAATCTACCATGTACAAATTCCTGTTATTCCTCAGTGGAAACCTCAGGACAGCAAAAAAAGAACAAGGAAGGAGTAAAAAAACTCTTGAAAATGCAAATTTAAAGTAGCTGTGGCAGACTGAAGGTAGGTATTCAGGGAGTGGGTGGAACTGTAACAAAACACAAATGAGGTAGCAGTACAATTCAAGACTCAAATGATTTCAGCCTTAAACAGTCTGCAGATTTCATTAAAATTATTCTATTTTCCTGTAAAACTTTATTTCTGGATTTTTTGACATTTCCTATGGCTGTCACCATAAAATCTGCCGACTGTTTTCCCCATTACCATCAGCTCCCCAGCTTGTCCAGCATGGTTTAGGCTCTTTCCATTATCCTTGTAGAGAGGAAGTGCTGGACATCATGGTCAAACCTTGTCCTTCCTTCGCTCTGGGCTGCTTTCTACCGGGTTTTGTGGGCAGGGGGTGTGTGTGGGTAGGTAGTTTCCTGCCCCCCTTATTCCTGTTGGCATTTGATCTTCCATTGAAGACTTTCTCCCTGAAGTGGTGGCCAGAAGCGCTTGCTGGTTTTGCAGGCATATGATTCACACGTGGTAGATGAGCACAGCTGTGACTGTGACTTGTACTTCCAAGTAAGTAATGGATGCAGAAAACAGGGGGCTTTAAAAGAAACAGCTTTAAAATAAACAAAAAGTCAGGAGACACTTTCTTACAGCAAAATTAAATGCTTTACTGGAGGGAAGTTGGAGTCTTAGATTTCTATTTCCACAGTAACAAAAAGGCATGGTACACATGGGATATTGTGTTGTTGCCAAGGCTAATGGGAATGTCCCTGCTGCTGTTAAAACCTGACGTATAACTGTGGTAATTACTACACAGCAAGTCTTCTGTTCTTATAAGAATATAAAAAGAAAAATGTTCAGGAAAATACCAATGTAGTTACAGTGAGCGCTAGCTACTTCTCCCCCTTACAAAAATGCGATTTGTTGACGAAACCACTTTGTTTCATGTTTGATGAGTTGATCTTAGATGTAGCACTGGTATTTTTTGGCTGTAGAGATACCTGCCAAGTTGGTCAGTATGATGGCTGTAGAATGAGCATCTACTTTCTGTAGATTACCTACCTTCTTAGAAAGAATTATGTTCAAAGGGGATAGAGAATTAGAAATGTTCCTTATTTGCCACAGAGTTGTTAGGGTTTAACTTGGGGATGACAATGGAAACAATACCTGAGTTTCTGTTAAAAACAACTCAAAAATACCCTACCAATTAATTGGAAGTGTAGTGTCTTTGTTCATTAGTTATTCCTCTGCCATGCTAATTGGGTCCCTGTGCAGGACTCCTGAGAAGAAACTTATGAGGATGTGCTGGTTTTGGCCAGGACAAAGTTATTTTTTTCACAGTAGCCATGAGGGGGCAGAGCCTGGAGCCATGTGGGTGTGTCTGGGTTGTTATTCTATACCACTCACATCACTGCCAGAGACAGAAGTAAGGGACTCCTGCTACCAGGAAGGAAGTGGGCATGGCTGGGGGTCTGGGGACACATGTGGCATGCAGAGGGCCTGTCCACCATTGCTTTTCATTGTCCTGGGCTTGGTGAGCATTTTTGCCTGTAAATCACACTCTCTTTGTACGCTTTTGTTATTAATATTGTTACTGTTTGCCATATCCAGTAAATTGTTCTTATCTCAACCCATAATCTCTGCCTTTTGTCTCTCGCCAGAGGGGGGAAGGAGGGGAGCAACTTGTGGTTTTCTGTTTAGTGGGAGTACTAAATTGGGGAATGCTGTTCCTAAACCATGACAGTGGACTTCATAAGAAGACACAGAAGGGGAAAAGCAGTTCTCCAGCCAAAAAGTGAGTTCCCAAAGCATTCCTTCCTCTTTCCCATCATATACGGCAGATTTATTGATTAAAAAAATGCCATCATGCTTAAGTTCTCATTTACTGTAATCCTTCTTAAAATACTGGATCCTGAACCCTTGTTTTTTAGGGAAGAGAACGGTAAGATTAGTAGGAGGGAAGCATGCCTTTTTCCTTCCATACGTGTTTGTGAGCGTGACTGCTGTGCCCACTTCCCACATGGTCAGTAGTCTGTCTTCTGCATGTGTGAAAACGTCCCTTATGTTGGCTCCTGTACCTTGTAAACAAAGTGTTTTCTACTGCCTTACTCAGAAAATATGTCAAGCTTTTCATTACATATGCTTCATTGCTCCAACACTTGCACTTCACATTTGCATGTGGTTATTAGATCGCTATGGAGAGAGAGTTATTCTCCCTACCCAAGTTTAAACATAGCAGGAAAATCATAGACTCATAGAATGGTTTGGATTGGAAGGTACCTTGACAATGATCCAGTTCCAACTCCTCTGCCATGGGCAGGAACACTTTCCACTAAACCAGATTGCTCAGAGCTGCATCCAACCTGGCCATGAACACTTCCAGGGATGGGGCATCCACAACTTCCCTGAGCAACCTGATTACAGTGTCTCACCACCCTCACAGTGAAGAATTTCCTCCTAGCATCTATCTAAATCTGCCCTCTTTCAGTTTAAAGTGTTACCCCTTGTCCTATCACTACACTCCCTAATGAAGAGTCCCTCCCCATCTTTTCTGTAGGTTCCCTTCAGGTACTGGAAGATCCTATAAGGTCTCCCCAGACACCTCTCCAAGCTGAACAACCTTAGCTCTCTCAGCCTGTCTTTGTAGGAGAGGTGCTTCAGTCTTCTGATCATCTTCATAGCCTCCTCTGGACCTGCTCCAACAGATCGATGTCCTTCCTGTGTTGAGGACTGTGGACCCCAGAGCTGGATGCAGTGCTCCAGGTGGGGTGTCACAAGGTTGGAGTAGAGGGGCAGAATCACCTCCCTTAACATGCTGGCCACACTGCTTTTGATTCAGCCCAGAGTACAATTGGCTTTCTGGGCTGCAAGTGCATACTGCTGGTTCATGCACAGTTTTTCATCCACCAACATCCCCAGGTCCTTCTCAGTAGGCTGCTTTCAATCCATGCATTGCCTGGCCTGTATGCATGGTTGGGTTTGCCTCAGCTCAGGTGCAGGACCTTACATTTGGCCTTGTTGAGCTTGCACTTATTTGCCATTTTAATATTATTTTCTTGTGTCAGGCTAAATCACTGACTTCGTAGTAGTATCCCAAAATTTAATTTATCCTGAGCTGCTGCATGTGGTCCCAGAGACATTCAGGCTTTTGCTTTTGTACCCTCAGGTGACTTCCATAGTCAGGAGTGGACTTGTAGCAGTAACCTTTACTCTTTGGTGGCAGACATGGATGGAACTGTGGCACTCAAAGCCGTCAGGCTTGGCAGCTGTTGTGTGCCCTTCTTTGTCCTGAAGGAGACAGCTGGGGAGAGCACCCTGGTGACAGCCTGCATCCCAGGCCTTTCACAGAGTTTGGGATGTACTGTGCCAGTGCTTCCTGCTAGGGGATACTGGCAATTAATTTAAAATCTTTGCCCTAGGTCATTATGACTTTTAAGGAGCTTTTGCACTTACTGTCTCAGAAACTGCCTTCCGTCCTTGAGTGTGACCTGCCAAGGCAGCTGTGTTTCTCTTAAGCACTTAAGTTAATGATACAAAACATGAAGTTTGAGAGGAGATCAGGGTGACAGCTCTTCTTAGCTATGTGCTCACTGCCAGTGTCCTTTCTGTGGGAGACTAGCATGGTCGGGGGCTTTTGTGGCTGCAGGACAAAGCGTAAGGCATGGCTTGGTCATCTGTGATCCTTTCTGCGAGGGCTTTTGAGGAGGATGCTCATATAGCCTTTCTGGGCTTAGTGTGATAGAAGGCAAGCTTTCTGTTTTTTCCCTGGTGTCTGTTTTTGTTGTTTGTTTGGTTTTTATTTGTTTTTATTAATGGAGTACAAAGGAAAATCCTTTTTTCAGATATAACAGTGACATTGCATAAAAGGGTCCTCCTTGTGTTTGTGGAGGCTGCTGACGTACGCTGTGGTTATGTTAAGCCCCATGGAGTGGGTGGCTTTGAATCAGAGGATGATGACAATGCCCCTGTATGTGCTATGGCACAAGTTGTGTAGTGTGAAAATCTGGTAGTGTTCTGCCTGGGCTGTGTAGCTTCCTTCCTATCAAGGTTCAAATAGTAATCTAAACTTACCTCTGTTCACATAATCTTAAATTGGCCTTTAACTCACTCAATCACACCCTGGCAGGCAGACCTTTTCATTTCCAGTTTTGCTTGGGAACTCCATCTCTTCCATGTCTCTTCCTGAAGCTGTGTGTGGGCTTACCTGCATTTGCACGGTAGGAGTTTGCTCAAGGAAATACCTTCCCAAATGTTAGCCTCAGCAGCTGTGTTCCCGGGCAGGCACGTGGAACAGGCAGGGCAGCAGTTGCCAGCAAGCATCACCATGTCTTTTGTTTCCCTCATAGCTATGGTGACCCTGGATGTGAGACCAGGAATGTATGCACTGGAGATGATTTAAGGAAATGTGCAGCACTGCATACTAATTGATTCGGGTCATGGTACTCACAGGATAAGTGCAGAAGCTTCCTGCCTCCCAAGTGGTTCCTGCGGTTCTGATGTGAACCCCTTTGGCTTATGCCAAGAGAAAAACTGCGTAGTAATTAAAATTAACCTGACCTGCTTTAGAGGAGCCTGATTTGAATTAGGGCATGATTATTAACTCTAGCAGTATTTGGCTTTGCTAAATCTTTCCCTTTGCTTCCATGTTGTTCATTTCCTGCCATCCCATCAGCTCAGTAACTGGGGTAGTATCTGTTTATATGAGACCCCCTCATCTCTATAGAGGAGACCAAGGCTTGGCTAACACGAAGCACAATCCTTGGTGGCACTCTCTCAGGGGTGTGGTGCCCACTGCAGAGCTCAATGGCCGACAGGGTCTCATGTTTTCCCATCTCCAGAAAGCCAGGACTATGGGAGCAGAAAATGGGGAGTGAAAAGGTGACTATTGTGTGCATCACTGACCTGAATGCTGCTCTTCTCCCAGGTGTCTAAAATAGTTAACATAATTGGGCTGCTTGGAGTTTACTGCGCTAAATCCAAGTCCTCTGAGCTTTAAGGGCATTGCCTTTTATATCTGTGTGTGGGAAATTCTAGAAAAGCAAGAGTGCAACAGTGTTTTAAGCTCAAATAATGGAAGCACCCTCGGTTTGAAGTCTCATACTCCCTTGCCTGTGTTTTTTTTTTCCCACATGAGCTAGATGATGTACCTATTTTTAATTTATATGTTGATTACACCAATTAAAAGTTTCTTCAAGCCCTCTTTGTGGGTTGGGTAATCTGTGAACATGAGTTTTCATCAAAAAATGCAGTAAAGCTTTTTTGAAAAGGAGCATTTTGCATCGGGTTGTCTTGGCATCAGGTCACAACTACAGAGTACTAGTTTCAAAGTCTCTCATGTGACAGCTGTGCTACTTGTTTTCTAAGGCATTCTTCAGACAGGAGCCATTGGGAGCTGCTAAAGGGTTTTCCCAAGTTCTTCTCTGGTATAGTTCCTGCATGCCCTGATTCTCCTGCCTTGCTCTGCTGTGCCATACAGTGGTGTGGTAGGGTCTTCCATGTGATCTCTATTGATGGAGTGAATATTCTTCTTTTTTCATCATTGTTTGTTTTTACAGTGTTTAAAAAGTTCATGTTGGCAGAAAAACAAAAACCAGTGGGATTATTTTTTTTAATCCAGACAATCAGGATATTTCTACTAGAAAGGTCTTTCTCTTAAGAAATTGAAGCATCTCTTTTGGAAAAAAATGTTTGAAGTGCACATTATGGTGTGCTGCCTTTCTTTTTCTTTTTTTTCTTTAACCTCCACTAGCTCTAAGATGTGTCATGTTCTTCAGAGAGCATCTCTCTGCTGTCTCCTTGCTTTCTGTGCAGCAGGTGGATCAGTGTCCTTCAGAGAGCTGCAGATGTCTGGTTCTTAAACACTGCAAAATTTTTGCTCTTGGTTCCTGCTCCTATCCAGCCATTGTCTGTTGTAGTCCTTGAATGCTGAAAAAAAATCACAAGACCTGCTATTATTTTGGAGGCTTTTGTTTGCTGTTTGTTTTCTGAGCATTTAGTGGCTGGTACTTACTTCAAATTTTCCCTCTTCTGTGGCGATGAATGGAAATCTACTTTATTTTTTTTTCTTTTTCGTAAGAAGAAATGCAGGTTTTCATGCTTTAGAACTGGGACTTGAGTTGTGCACCAGATCTTGATAAACTTGGTGAAGGTGTTACAAGAGGCAGTTCAAGTGTAACTAGCATGTTTCCTCATACATAACTCTAGTACCTTTGCTATTGCTTTGGGAAAAAAAGGTTAAATATGTTCACTCTGCCTGCCCCTGCTTTTTATGCTCTTCTCTTTTATACAGGGATTACTGTTGAGATCTATAGGAAAGCACGAGGCCTAGGCAAACCTTGAGCCTACAGAGCCTATGAAAGACCTATGTTTTAAGGAATCATATTTGAAAGGAAATTGTGGAGACAAAATAGGGATCCCTTCTTTTGGTAGGTGGTACCTGTTTGGTGTCTGCAGGGGAAGTACTGTAGCTATACCATAGGGACAGTGCATTTTAAATTCTCAACATACTCTGGGCTTCTTCCTGTGTCTCTTCCATGTAGTGAAACAATATCTTGCTATTTATTGTCTACATTGGAGTGATGTCATATGTCTGTCTGATACTTCAGTGCATTCTAAGTTCAGTCACTAAAGAGGCTCCATTACTTGTTCCATCTTTGTTACGAATCTGTAGTTAAAAACCAATAAATCTGAGGGTGTGGGAATGGGGACTTTCACAGTATGTCATTAAGGAAATGTTGCAAAACTGACGTAAGGGTCATATTTTTTAGCTCTGCAAGCTCTGCAATTTTCAGGCAAACTTTGCCATAAAAGAGCAGTTAGGATGCCGTGGTTAGTGGGTCAGACAGGCCCAGGGGGCTCAATTGGGTTTTGTTCAGCCAAATGTTAGTACTTTTTAATCAACATTGAATTTTGTGTGCAACACCCTTCCTTCCCCAAAGCCATAACAAAAAAAAAAAAAAAACAAAGGGATTTAATTTGGACCATC
>VZRZ01006915.1:108817-143386 GCA_013398175.1 Climacteris rufus | reverse complement strand
AAAAAAAAAAAAAAAAAAAAAAAGGGTGTTCAATTGGGTCATGCACAACATCTGTCCTTTACTAAACCAGTTAGGGAGGTATCACAGTGAGGCAAGAGAAGCTGCCTATGCTGTTGTTAGAGCATCTCTTCCCCACTGTGGCTTTGGTGGTCTGGTACAAGCAGGCGTTAATGAAAATCTGTGTACAGTCCTCAAACTCCCTTTAGAAGGAAAAGGAGAATTTCCTTTCAGGTTTTGTGCAGCATTTTTACAACAATTGTAAAATTCCAATAAAACTGTGTCATGAAAATCGGAAGCTCAATTAATTTACAGTGAAATAATTGCATAGATTTTTCCCTGTTCAGCTTCCTTAGGTGTTAGGCTGCTTCACACTAAGGAACTGTTTTGTCATATCTCTCTGCTGCCACCTGTTCAGTCTCCAGTAAATGTAATTAATGTGATGGTAGGAATGACAGAGGCTTTGACCTCTCATCTAGATGGTTTATATATTCTCTGCCATAGACTATGTGTTAATTGGGCTATCCTGATAAGTTTCAATTTGCCTTGGAACAGGCTTTTTTTGACAAAAAGCTCCATGGAGGCCAATTTATCTTTTTGGAAGTCCATTGCAGTAAAAAAGCCTCAGTGAACATAGTGCAGTCATCTTTGATCTGAAATTCTTAAGTTCGGTTGAACTTCTTCCAATTAATGGGAGTTTATTAAATTCATCACCCGAAGCAGGCTAGGTCTGTGCTGTATTTAAAGCTAAAACTTAATCATGATTAACTGGCTCCTTACTGGTGGCTGCTGCAAAGGAACATAAGAGCAAAAAATGATAATTTTATTTTTTAAACTTCTGAAGTAATTCACTCTCTTCCATGAGAAGAAATATGAGGATCTACTTTGAAAGGACCCACATGGATCATTGAAGTCCAACTCCTGGCCCTGCTCAGGACATCCACAAGAATCATATCATGTGTGTAAGAGCATTGTCCAAACATTTCTTGAACTCTAAGGCTTGGTGCTGTGACCACTTTCCTGGGGATCCTGTTCCAGTGCCCAGCCACCCTCTGAGTGAAGAAAATTTTCCTACTCTCCAACCTAAACCCCCCCTGAAACAACTTCATGCTGTTCCCTCAGGTCTTGTCACTGGTCACCAGAGAGGAGAAATCAGAGCATGCCCCAGTGTTTTCCTTCATGAGGAAGCTGTAGACTAATGTTGCCTTACTGTTGCCAAGAACAGGAGAGTTAACTTGGTTTTGCCTTATTTTGGGTCAAGAGCTTAAAAATAAAAATAAAATATTTATTAAAAAATATTTTTAGAGAGTGATTTTCTACCAAATATTATGGCAGTGGATGACTTTCTTCTGAAACTTCCAAATACAAATAGGTTTAAAAGTAATGAAGATTGCTCTGATGTGGATAATTCCTCTCTGGGAGGCTGAGACTAGTTGTCTTCTCATAATGCTCAGTGTTGGCCTCTCCTTTCCCATTGTATGGCAAGCTGCTGAGAGGCGGTGGGTGCAAACAGAAGTATCAAGTGCATATTGAAAAAAACGCCAAACAAAAAACCAAATATGCTAAAAACATGAAACCAAATGTACATTTATTTAAATAACTGATTCTCAGAGAAGAACTGGTTTAGGTTACAATCTGTCAGCAACCCATCCTTATTAGTATGAAAATTTGTCCCATTTCAGAAATGCATTGATAGATATGTTTCCTTAGATGCATCAACAAGCAGCCTTGAGAGGCAATACTTGGTGTACTTGGCAGTAGAACATACAAGGAGTGTGCTCCCTCAGGGTCTGTGTGTACATGCTTGTGTTAAAAGACATGTTGGAAAACACCTGTGCACAGCAGGCAGAATTTAGCTGATTTGAGACTTTGCAGTAGTGATTTATCACCATTGCAGATGCTTGCTTGCTTTAATGGACAGGAAAAGTCATGTTTTGTGTTAGACTTAGAAGCAGGAAAAAAATGGTTTGGGGTGGTATGTGAAGCATAACTTGGAATAATTTTTATTTGGCTGAAACATGTTAAATGAAAGACTTCCTTAGCTTCATTTTTCGGGTAAATAATTACAGAAATATGCTTTGCTATATGATAATCCAGGAAACAACTTTTGATTATAATGAGATCTACCAAACATGATTTATGCTATGAGTGCAATCTTGGAAATGTGATTGGAGATCACCACCATGGAAATGGAGTACAATGCAGCTTGGATACAAATGATTAAGCTTATGTACAGGAATTATTTGTGAAAGCATAGTTACTGCCCTCTAACAGATGTTTCAGGCTAGCAGTGGGGCAATGTGCATACAACCTTTGACTTGGAACCCTTTCTTTTTCCAAAGCATACAAAACTATTTTTGCAACTCTGTTGTTACCGCTTTTTTCCATCTAGCAATTGAATACATTGTAATAAGAAAAAACTTGGTCTGTGGTGGTGATTGTACGTATAATTTCGAAGTTTATGCTGTTTCATAGTTGCAAAATGCATTAATTAAAACCAGGGCTTCTGACAGTCACGTATGTGTTGGAAAGTGCTGGATTGATTGCCAGGAGTGTGGGAGAACAGGCTTTTCTGAGTTGCATTTTGCAGCCTTTTGTTAAAATGCAGAGACCCTCAGATGTTGAGTTAAATTTACAGTAATGAAGTGTTACCACAGCCTTTCTGGGTAATAATTTTTCTACAGAGAGGTCCCCTTATGTGTGCATTTAATAGTATCAACTAATGCTATAATACATATAGTATTTCAAAACTGTGCTGTATTGTGAATAAACTTTCATCTCTGAAATGCTGAAACTCCTTTAGATATAACCATACATAAACCTACACGTAGCAGCTAGGTGGCAGAAACTGTGCCTTTTTAAAATGAAGTGGTACTATAAATGCAGCAGTGTTACTGTGTAGTGACTGGTCAGTTTCTTTAAAAGAAAAAAAATCGTGATACCTTGGTATTGCCAGAAATTTATCATTTGAGAAGACAAAAGTAAGCAACTTTCTTCAGTTTTATTGATACCATCTCTTCTCTAAGAGTCTGAATGGTCAGAAATAGATTCTTCTGTTGCATATCTACCATCTATGTGGTTATAAAATAAGAATAGCTCTATGTACATGCAACAATTAAACATGAGACAGAAGACTTGGTTAGGTGAGCATGCCCGTGTAGAGCAGAAGCTTAGGGTGTTAAGTATTTAAAAGCAGGGAGTGTTTTGTGTGTTTGTTTATCACTGGTGGCCCAGTCTGCCTGGTTTTTCCTCTGCATAAAACATTGGCTCAGCAATGTGTGAAGGGGCTGTCTAATCTCTGAGCTACCTGTGCTGTGTCAACAGCAAAAAAAGTACTTTTGAGTGCACCATCTTATCAAAGTTACACAAGTTAGTTTAGGAGTCCAGTAGACTTACTGAAGAACAACTAAGTTATTTTGTGTGACAGGTTGGGAAATAAGTGCCTTGTTACAAAATGGGGTATTTAAGAAAATGCCTGAGGATGCAGAACTTATGACCTCTCTAAATGAACACTTCATGTGCAACAGCTCTCTTAACTCTTGAATTTCCAAAACACTTGATTTCTTAACAGCCAGGCTGGTTAAAATTTGGAACACAGGAGCTGCAAGATGGTTCATTTGTTGTGATGTTTAACCTTCATTAAATGTGACAGTAAATAGGAGTGTATAGCTTTACTAAACTCAGAAGACAACATGCAAGTTTTCCTCATAGCTGAAATTGTCAAGAGCAGGGTGTCCTAAACAGCAGTGAGAGGGATCTTACATGTATTCAACACTGAGGAACACAAGTCTTAGGTAGCAGTTGAATAATTTGTAGGGTTACTGTAAAACCTTTTCAGTCACTCTTGCTTTTTAACGTCAGTTTTGCACATTAACATTACTGAGAGAGCATTATGTTTTTGACTACAAAACTCCTGTCTGGTTGAAATGTTCTTGAGAATCTTCCCAAGAGCTTTTTCTTTATAGGAACAAGCATATTGACTTAGCAAAATGCTAAGCTTTTCATTAAGGCAACATACTGTAGCTGCCAGCCTCATGTGATTTACATGCATTTTAAGTCATATCAGTACCTGTTTCTTGGGTTTATGGCTTTGAGCAAATGAGTTGAATTCTTTTCGCCCACCTCTTTCATTTGTTTACATATTGAAGGTGCATAATGTGTAATTATTGTCTTCAAAATGCTTCAGTGCCTAAATTGAGGGTGATACTGAAGAGGTTTCTTGCGGAAAACACATGACTTAGAGTTGCAGGTTTGGGTCATACTTGTTCTTAGCATTATCAGCTGGTGTGTGTGTTTGCACTCTCCAAAAGAGTGATGTCTGAAAAGGCTCATAAATCCCATCCCTTTGTTTTTTTCTGTTGCAACCATAAAGCAGAAGATTGGAGGACAAAACACGCTGTAGCTGAGGAAAAGGCATTGCCTTACCCTTAAGAAACCAATGGCAGGTTTTTCCTGCAATTTAGTTTCCTTCCAGCACTCTCACAGCAAACTACCTTTCCTCCCTGCCTTTCTACGTGTGCTTGTCTAAATAGGAAAGACTTACAGTTTTTTATCATTTAAGAAGAGACAGAAAAAAACCCAAACAAAATGACCAAACAAACCCAAAAAAATAAGCAAGAGAAAACCCTGGAGAAGTCCACAGCCACTTCAGCATTTTGATTTGGAGGTATCTGGGATTCTGCCACCTCTGGGCTTCAGAAATATGAAGCATGTCCCAGCTGCCAACCAGCCTGTCCCTGCCGCCTGTGTTTACATGGGAAGGCTGAGTTCCATGGTCATCCAGGCAATGGAGGGACCTCTGCCTCTGCTACGTGACTGAGAAGGGCTGGCTGACATGGTTTAGGGCTTTGAAAAGAGTAGCTGCATTTCCTGGAGTTTGCATGCTTGGCTACTCTTGAATGGAGAACCTCTTCGACTCTTTCCTGCTCTTGAGACATGCAGTCCCTTCCTCTTTGTTACCCATCTTTAAAGATGAGTGTTTCCTTGTGCTCTGCAAATAAAGTTAGTGTACTCTGTTAGTGGTCATTCAAATGAAGGGAGAGACCCTGCAGCTGGAGTAGGGAAGAGGTACATCTGCTGTGGGGCCCTAGTCCCTGTTCCACTGGTGACTGAGTGACCTGGGTTGAAGAGAGGGGGAGTGGGTGATGAGCAGGGGGATTACACTGGAGATGGGAAAGGCTGCACATGGGAAAGTGGAAAGTCGTGGGAAAAGAAGCACTTCTTGCACATGAGGTTAAAAAAGAAAAAGAATAGTCCAAACGGGAAGTGAGTTAAATTTTATGCTTGGGACCCTGTCAGTTAAATCTTGATTTATCTCTTCACACAACTTCTGTATTTAGTTTAATATATTGTTACTGCTATAGATGTCAGTATATGCATTTTATTTTGGATACGTAATGCTAGCAATGCAATGTGGCATAAATCATGCAGAATTTAAACTCATGTTGTGCCCATTTCACAATTTAATACTACTTTCCACTGTTAAATTGAGTTATGGTTTAACATCTGTTGGGACAAATTGGCCTACATGGCAAACTGTGAGAGGGAAAGTGTGTATGACTATTACTCATTACAATTTTAAGTGTAGCTAATTTCTCTTTGTCTTATTCCCTCCCTTATTTCATAAACTAATCTCAGTCTTAGCTTTAGAGCCACTGATTTACATGTATCAGCAGTTTCTCCCCTGAGCAGCCTCTCCTCTAGCCTTATATAATGAGTCCTTATGAAATAAATACAGAATTCACAGTCTGGTTCAAAAGAATGTGGGAAGCTGTGTCAATGCTTTATGTTTATCAAGGACACGGGTCATCATGGTATTTTCAGGCCAGGTTCTGATACCTCTTCTTAATCAACAGTTTTCACTGCAATAAGGTCCAAATCCAAAGGTTGAAGTAGCTGATAAAAAGAACAGAATTTTACTCTTTTTTGGCTTTTACCGTGTCCTCTGTGAACTTGAATAATGTTTTTTCATAATGTTTGTGAGATAATCCCTTTTTTTTTTTCTGCTTGATTTATTTCTAACAACTCTGAAGGCCAATGAATATGGTATTTTCTGGAATGAAGTGTGTGTTTGGAGGCTGGGGGGAGTGTCAAGCTGGTTTTTGTCCTTTTGTTTTGAACTCCTCTTCCACAGAAGACGCGGTGTCCTACAGACAGATAGAACAATGCTATATTCCGTTTTAGCATCGAATCACAAGCAGGGTCTTTGGAATTAAATTTGGCGAATTGCCTGGATATGTCCAGTTTTTAACAAGCACTGCTTTGTGCATTAGCACCCTACGCTTCCTCCCTCCCTCCCCCCAACGCTGCCACTGAAGGGAGAAGGAGAAACAAAAAAACCCAAACCAGAATAAAAGCATCTGTTAGAGTGAAAATGGGGAAGAAAGAAGGGATGAAAAGGGCAGAAAAGATGTATGCCAGAACAGCTGTCAAATTTGTCAAAAGAGCTGGAGAGCTGGACATAATTTTAAAGTTAGTCACACTCCTGAGTATCTGATTACCTATGTATATTTTTTTTTTAACATTAGGAACAATGTAGATGCAACACAACTTTTTGTACAGAATGCAGCTCAATTTTCATCAGAATGTTTGAATGCTCATTTACCAGGACTTTGTACCCAGGCATGAGCATGTGAAAATTTGACACTCACATGTTCTTCCAGGGAAGGGCACTGAAGCTGATGAAGACTGTACAGAGTGAGTCATATGAGAGTGGTTGAGGGAACTGGGGGTGTTGAGCCTGGAGAAAAGGAGGCTCAGGGGAGACCTTATCACTCTCTACAACTCCCTGAAATGAAGTTGTACCCAGGTGGAGGTTGGCATCTTCTCTGAGGTAACCAGTGACAGGACAAGAGGTCATGGCCTTAAGCTGTGCCAGGAGAGGTTCAGGTTGGACATTGGGAGGGATTTCTTCATGGAAAGATTTGTTAGGCATTGGAACAGACTGCCCAGGGAGTAGTGGAGTCACCATCCCTGGAGATGTTTAAGGAAAAAATGGATATGGCCCTTAGTGCTGTGGTCTGGTTGACAGGGTGGTGTTCAGTCATAGGCTGGACTCAATCATCTCAAAGGTCTTTTCCAGCTTAATTAGTGCTGTGATTCTGGGATTCTTTTTTTGAGTATGTAATTGGACATGTGGTGAGGAATATAGATTATTATTGAGCATAGTAGCTGTCAGGGTTTGACAGACTTTAAGGTACATGTTAATACAGTATTATATTAAACATTATTGTTTGTGCTGCTTTTCCTTTTCTTAATTTCCCAAAGGATAAGTGGAAGTGTCAAGCTCAAAGGATTATTTTCCTTGAAAGAAATCTGTGAAATTATATATCTCATGACCCGAAAGACAGGTACCTGTGAGGAAAAGTACTGTCCTACTGTTGGCAAGCTTGTTAACTTGTTGACAAAATGGTAGGAGAAGAGCTCCTTCTGACCGCCTGGTACCCTGTTTTACTTTGGTCAAGCAGTGTGATTGACTGCAAATCACCATTAAGGCACTATTTTTACTCAGCTGAAAAATGTTTGTCTGCTATTTTTATAGCAATGCATTATTTCAGCCTACCTACAGAGAAAATTTCAGATTTAAATGAGGATACATTCCTAAAATTAACTGCCTTGCGGTGGCTGCACCAAGTACTGCACTCCAAAGAGGAAGGAATCATGAACAAGTGTACAAATAAGCCAATCCTTTAATGAGAGGGGGGGTACAGAGGAGGTGACCCTCTGTGCTCCCCAGCTGTGCTAAACTCATGGGAGCTGGAGTCACCAGACAAAGCTGAAAACTGAGAGCTGTGAAGCTGAACGGAATTCCTGTAATTCTTTTGAACTGCAAGCAAAATTTTTTCACACTGAAAAGTGTACCAGAGGAATGTATAAGCTCAAATATTTTGAGTTTAGAGAGCAAAGGGAAATCCATGGTCAAGTAGATGGCCATAACAGATGGTGGGTGTTTTCTGCATTTGCATTTTATTTTTGACCCAGGAATGAGGCTCTGGAGCAAATCTCGCTTATCCATGTGCACTGTGCTTTGGTTCTCATCTCAGAGCAGTCCTGGAGTCTGTGACCTGGTTTCCTTTTGGATGAAAATGGACTGAAAACTACCTTCCAGGAGGGCACCTGGAAAGTTTCCACTGTTGAGGGTTGCTCAGTTCATGGGGTCAGGCTAGTGCTGGTTTAAAGTGCTGCTCTCCTTTGGAAGTGCCATTTTTTGTAGGTACTGAGACCTCAGCAATGACTGTTCTCCCTGCAGGTCTGCTGCTATTGCTTTGAAAGTTTATTTTTCAGTTGAGTCTCCAGTGACCACTTGAAACACGTTGACTGAGCTATACATAGCTTTTATGGTAAGTTTGCACGTGGTTTTGTCATGCATACAGTATGCAGGTCTATTTTAAGAAGATGCATAATCTAAACTTTTTAAATTTATTAAAAGATGGAGGAAAAACAGTAAATCAATTTAAAGTCATACTTGGTTTGAATGAAGAGCCCATCCTTTTAATGCATTCCAACACCTTCAGTGTCTTACCAGTTGATTGAAACAACTGTACAGCAAACCTGCCAGCACATGTGTAGCTAGTCAGCAGAAGTAGTTGCATCTGATCACTCTTGACTATGTGTATGCTGTATTTTAACCTGCACGTGATCTCTCACATGCTGCCAGTGATCCACACTTGTTTTGACACAAGCCTTTGTGAGAATATACATGTTTGAGGGAAGCTGGAGAGGTGGGGAGCCTTTCTGAGCAGGTAGGAGATCAGGGAAGCTCATACTTGTCCCTCCCTCTCTCTGCAGCGAGGGTGGGCTGTAGGCATGGCCTCACCTGGCCGCCTCTGGCAGCATCCTGGGGAATCCTGCCTACTGCAGGGCTGGTGAGGTTGGAGAACTTGGACTTGGGCTGTCTTGTGCAGCCTGGCAGTGTACTGCTTCTGGCAGGGTATGTTCAGGGCCAGCTCTGAGAAGCACTTCCTGGCCCCATGGGTGAAGGTCATGGCTATGGTTGGGTTTTTTTTCCAAATCTGAATTCTCTCTAAGCAACTGGGCTAGCAAATAAACAGAATGAACAGGAAAATGAGAGTTTAAAAACAAAAAGCCATTTCAGTAGTCTCTAATTCTGGGTGCTTAACTAGTGACTGCTGCTAATCTGATTTGTCTTTCTTTGAAACCTGACAGAAAGCATAAGCTGCTTGGCTATATGCTACATGCAATAATCATGTAGGTGATAAATCTGTGTAAACCTCAGCATAGGTTTTCAAAGCTCAGAGGTAGTTCTGGTTATGAGGAAAACTAAAGAAAGTATTTTATTTAGTTTTTAATTTGCTTTTGTGGTACATCCCTCTCCACCCACCACAGCTCCTCAGCTGTGCTTGAATAAATCAGAGTTCAGAGTAAGAAGATCATGCATGCAAAGTATAAAAACATCAGAATGTAAAAGGGAGTGAACTGTAGTGTTGCCCTTGTCACATGGGAGTGAAGTTACTGTGACTTATTTCACTCTGGCCTTTAGCTATTTGATGCTCTTTTTTGATTTGTATTAGTTTCTGTGGTTCTCCCTTTAAACTGTGTTTTGGTTTGACAGAGCAGCCTTCACGAACAAGTAAAAGAATCAAGTGATGCTAAAATGGTGGTGTGGAATAAGCTGTAGCACAACTTCTGAGCTTCCAAAGAGCTTGTTCAGGTAGAAAGGCCACTAAGTTGATTAGAGGGATGGAGCACCTCTGCTGTGAAGAAAGGCTGAGAGAACTGGGATTGTTCAGCCTAGAAACAAGAAGGCTTTGGAGTGACCTAATTGTGGCCTTCCAGTAACTGAAGGGAGCCAAAAGAAAGATGGAGAGGGCCTATTTAGAAGGCATGTAGTGACAGGACAAGGGGGAATGGCTTTGAACTGAAAGAGACTAGGTTTAGATTAGATATTAGAAAAAATGCTTTACTGTGAGGATGGTGAGGCACTGGAACAAGCTTGCCCAGAGTTGTAGATGCCCTATCCCTGGAAGTGTTTAAGGCCAGACTGAAGCTCTGAACAACCCAGTCTACTGGAACGTGTCTGTCCACAGCAGTGGGGTTGGAACTAATTGATCTTAAAGGTTCTTTCCAACCCAAACCATTCTACGATTCTATGGTATTTTTAGTCAAACTGGAAACATACCACAGCTTGTTGCAGCCCAGCAGCTGAAACCCACATCTCTTGCTGGGCGTGATGGGAGCTGTGGCTCTCCTGTCCCAGGTCCAGGTCTGCAGGGAGCAGGGTTGTGCACACCGGTAGGTTCAGCCAGAGGTGGCTGTGTCCTGTGCAAGCAGTGTGGCTCATTGGGGTTGTCTCTGTAGAGAGAAACTGCTGTCCATAAGGTGCCAGTGTCCTTGCTGAACATTTTACTGAAGGGTGCAGGGTCATGTCAGATTAGCTCTGGTTGGGGTGCTTTGTGTGCTTCTGGAGTTTAGTTGCACTAAAAAGGCAGTTTGTGTGCTCTGACACTACACCACAATGTGGGACAGGAGGCAGGGGAAAGGGGGATGACTGGGAGATGTGTGTCAGAAGTGCACTTGTCACTTCATCTAAATAGTAATTTTTAGGGTTTTTTGCTCCCTAGCTGTTTAATCTGTGTGTGTTTTTGTAAGAGGTCAATGCTGACTTTGCCTGTTGAATTTAGCATTAGTGTTCCCTGGCTATTGAAAGGATCCCTGCAGTGTCCCTAGCTTTTTGTTTGTTTTTGGCTGAAGCATATCACTTAGTTATAATTCACATTACATTGTCAGTCACTACTAAACTGCAGTGTTGCCCTTGTCAAAACTTGGCTCCAGCTGTTCACCAGAGTGGTGTGAATGGTGTTTGAGTGTGTACATCTGGTCATTTTGGAACAGGTTTAGTACATTCTTTTCTGTGCTAGAGTTTAATTTGCAGCTGGAAAGCAGACAGGCACAGCACTAATTTATTCGGTTTCAGATAAATGCTTTCTTTGTGACTGCTTTGTGAAAATGATTTATGGCAATACTCTGTATTCTGATATGTTTCTTCCCCTTCTTCTGCCACTTGCCCGGAGTCTGACATCCTACAACTTGTGTGTTAGTCTTTGCATCTGCTTGCTAAGTATATAATCATTACGTAAGCTGAAGATACAGACTGTGTAATTAAAGCAATAAACTGAAATGGACATTTAAATTGCACACCTTTGGCAGTTATGCAAATTGAGAAAAATGAAAAATTGAACTTTTGCCAATGAGTACCGGCAACTTCTCTGTCCTGCACTTGTGGAGTATTTTTGTAAACTGCTTCAATATTCTTAAAATAAAGCTAGGAAAAGGGACTTTCACTGTCTGGGAGAGCCATAAATTGATTCAGGAAAGGCAAAATTAGATTTTTTCTCATGGAATTGCACTTGGATGTGTTTTGATTAGTAAGACCATTTTTCAGAGGGAGGCATGTGCAAAGATAATTACTGATCTGGCATAGATCTCAGTGATGCTCAGATTCAGCAGAGTTCCATATTCAAGTCTTACAATAATAAACTGAAAGTATTTATTTTCCCTTGCAGGCTTAGATCTTGGTATTTTTTTCTAAGTAATAAATGAAGAAGGAGAAATGGACGATGCCTTTTGGCCACAGTTGCATCTTTGTCTCTGCTCAGCTTTTGACCTTGTCACTGATGGTGTCTTTGCCTTTTACATCTCCTCTGAGTGAAGATGTTAATGCTGTACCTGTTTTACCATTTGCAATGTCTAAAAGGATCAGTCTACTTTGTTTTTCATTAATAATGATTAATCCATTTTAATTTGGACATAAATCATTGTAAGAGAGAAGTATAATTTATTCATTAAATTTGAGCAAAGACCTTGAATGCTTACAGTTACCTGTGCTATGGAGGTGGAAATGTTCTGAGGTTTTTTAAGGTACCGTATCTTTTACAGTGAGTTGTTGGACTTTGTTTCCTTCTTCAGTTCTCATCTGACTGTTTGATAATGCTTTTTGTCCCACCTCCCCCCAGCAGTTTCTTACCTACTTCATTGCTAGAACCAGCTGGTGCAAGCTGTTTCCTTGTAATTATCAATTTGCTTCTTTAGCAGTTCTTGGGACAGCATACACAAAAAAGTGGTGTTTCCAGGACCAGTAAAAAAAGGTGCTAAGTGTTAGTTAGACAGAGAAACCATGGGGAGTGTGGGTGATAAGAATTTGCTATTTGTCACCTGACCTGAATTGTTCCACAGAATTGGTGCTTTTTCCTTGGGATGCAGGAGAAGAACTTGCTGCAATTATCTGTAGTCTTATCTAAAAACCCTGCCCATTTTATTCTGTTTTGGAAAATGATTTTGAAAAATACCTCATCCATTTCCAGCAAAGAGGGAGCGCCACCTAACTCTTTATTGGTTTTACCATTGGGAAGATGGATAGTTGAAGAAGAAACCTATGAAGTGGAAATGAAGATGCATTTGCTTTGTACCCTCATGAGCAAAACTGCTCAGGCAGTAGATGGTAGAAGCTGCATATTTCAATTCCTCCTTGGACACATATCAATGTGCATTCTAATCTCTTGACAGCATTTCTACTCATGTGAAAGTTATTTCTGTTGTGCAGGCCTTTCCCCTTCTGTCTCAAAACGACATGGATGCATTGACTATGATATGTTTAGCATTATACACTCTTTTGTTTTCTGTCTTTGCCAACTTAACACAGGTAAGTTAGCCCATTGCTAACTTAAAATCATTAAAATGCACTTACTAAGTAAATCACTAAAAAGTATGATACCCTTAGAAAACTATAAATGACTACTACATGGTTTTCATTTGATGTACATCAGTTTGAAGCTTCATGCTTTTTGCGGACTCCTGATAGGGAGGTGGTTCATGTGAAGGGAAGCACTTCCTGACAAATTTCCTTTTTTTTGTTGGTTTTTTTTTTTTTTTTGAGCTGAAAGGGTTCTACACCAATGTGCAAGGTCATGTTTTGTTTATTAGTAAGGAGGCAGAATGCTGTTTCTCAAAAGGCTTTATGGAGCTGAGTTGGGGCTTGGATAGTTAGGTTGTATTTATTTGCAAGAGTTTACTCCTCCTGTAAAATCAGTCAGAACACAGAATTCTTTGGGTTTTCCTTCCTGTAAGCCAGTGAAAATAATTAGTGCACATACATGCACAGGCACATATATACACACACGTAAATATAAAAAAATCTTCTACATGGTCAGAGTATTTATCTAGTATTGTAATCCTTCTGTTTTACCATGAAATGCAAATGTTATATTTGCTGGAATATTTTATGAGAATTCCTGTTGAACTTGCTAGGTGTCTGTTACAGCTCATAATCAAAAGAAGTAAACTCTTCATGTCCCTGGGGAAAGGGCAAGTTTGGTTTTCATCCAAATACTGTCTTGATGGCTCTTGGTTGTTTTTACACTACAATTAGACTTATTTCTTTCTGTGTTATAGTAAAAAAACTTTTGACAAGTGCGGTGGGTCTTAGTGAGAGGTCAATGAGACTGAAGTCATTGACAAACTTCACTTTTGCAGGAAAGAAGAGCATGCCTTTTGGGGTACTTTGTTATGATCACTGCTTGTTCAGAGAAGGATTCATTGGTACTTCTCTATTCTGTCAGTGTGAAAACCACTAAAATGTTCAAAGCAGATTAATAATGACTTTTGCTCCTTGATCTGTCACTTCTTTGTAACTGCTTTATATTGGATTGAGAGATCAGAGAGGGAAGTCCAGCAGAAATCCAGAGAAATATTTAGGGGACTGGAGCACAGGAGAAAGGAGTTGGAGGAAAGAAAGTAGGCTGAGGTTGAGGGGCCAGTCTAATCCCCAAACTGTAATGGAGGTGTGTAGAGGAAGTGGAGGTAAATGCTCCTCCTATGTGCACACCACAAGGACAGGGGACAGTTGTCACTTGTTACAATAAACAAAATTTTTTTATTTGACATAAGGAGAAAAAAACTGTAGTGAGTGTGGTTAACTGCTGGAAGTCACTCATGTTATGGAAACTGATCTTGGATATTTTCAAAACTCAACTGGGCAAGGCCTGGCAACCTCGTCTAACTTTGAAACTGTCCCTTTTATAAGCGACAGATTGGACTTGTTCACCCCCAAAGGCCACTTCCAAATAACTTTGGCTTTATTTGCACAGTTCATAACACCCCTTCCTGGGGTGTGCATGGTCCTGTGTTTTCCCCCATTTCTCCTGCATCCTGTCCAGGCAAATATGGACACATAACTGTGAGAGAGAAATCCCTGTCCTGAAAAAGACTTTGTAGTCTTATTATTGGTTACTTGAGAAGGTCCTGCCAGACAACTGGTCTGTGAAACTACTGCCAAACTTCACAGGGAAACTTAATTAATCTGTGATTTGTCATGGTAAAAAAGACTCAAGTCAAAATTTAAATAGACAGTAAATAGATGCTAAATACGAGTGGGAATATGTTCCTGTAACTCTTAACAGTATGTGACCTTGTAGTGTCATACATAACTTTTTGCAGTGTCCTACTGTGAGGTGAAGACTGCAATGAGGTTAAGTTTCAGCTCTCATTGAATAGACAGACATTTGTCCTCTCCTCTACTCTTATCATACAGGCTTAGAGCCTCTTACTATTTTTTGTTGATAGCAAATACCATCTGCAAACTTCACTAATGGAAGATTTGGTACGAGTGCCTGTTGTTTAAGCATTGTTTAACGAGTCAGGCCGTTTTATAAGAATTCGTTCACGTGATTGCTGCATAATGCCAAGACTGGGCAACTGTAGAAGGAAGATGGAAATGTCATCAGTCAACACAAGACGATATTCCATTTTCACCTTGAAACAGCAAATACTTATTTTAAAGGGTTGATAGAATTTTAATCATTTCTCTATACATTAGCTAGTCAGAGTAATTGCTTCACCTGTGACTACCTCTGCTCAAGGATCAGATCACCATTTTAAGAAGCCAGAATAAATAGTACAGCCAATGTTAGGCATTTTCCCCAGTTTGAAAAAGTATTGTGTTTAAGCTAATTAATTTTAATTTTCTGTCACTTTGAATAATCAGTGACTCTTGTGCTTCACTTAAAAAGAAAATGAGAAGAAAAATAAACAGGATGCCTGCTACAGTGCTGTTTGGGAGCTGAGAGCTTGTTCTCCTTGCTCAATCACATATCAAAGTTCTAAGTTCCAGCAAGCCCTCATTAGGCACATTAGCTACCTAGCAGGGGGAGAAACCAGGGAGCTGTGGTGCACCTCAGTGCTATGTGTGTCACCACAGAATTGCCCAGCTCTTCAACTAATTCCATGTATGAGCGCAATTATGTAATGTAACTGATTTCACCAACACATATAAAATATTTGAAATTATTATTCCGTGTTACTGGATTAAAAGCTGTACAGATTTTTGAAGTGTTTCCATAGACACTCACTGAAGTGTTTTCTGACATATAGAAGAGGACTATTGAGTGTTTTGAACCACCAATACTGGGTTTTAACTTCTTGTAAAAGTGTGTCCAAAATATATCTTGGGTTTTAGGCAAACTGTTATTGAAACTTACCATTGCTATGTAATTAAGATTATTGTATTATAGGTTCATAACTGGACTTTTCCTGAATGGGAAAATTACTTTTAAGAAGCTGATGACCAAACAGAGCAAATATGTATATTGAATAGTTACATTTGTGGAGTGCAGCCAATACCAATGTGTGGAAAGTATTGCATAAGTCTTAGGAGATACTGGAAAGATCTGGTCACTAATGAACTATAAAAGATTTTCAGAAATTCCTGGTCTTATTTTTAAATTTTCTATTGCTTTCTGTGACAGCTTTAAGGACAGAGATGCCAAAAATCTGCGGATAAAAGCTGTTACGCATTATCCAGAACATTACAGTACCATTTCTTTAACTACGTAGTTAAACAAAGAAAAGCAACTTCTGCAAAATTTCATTTTAAAAGATTAATGTATATGAGCATGAAACAGGAAAATAAGAGCTTAGTTGTACTATTCTTGAGTCAATAAAAACCCCAGTGTGATCAACTTTATTTTGCTGACCTGATGAAAAATAATTGGTATGCTTTCAAAATACTGATCTTTATGGCTGAACAACAAAATACCAAAGGAATTACTCTTTTCTGTAAAGTAGCACCCAGTAAAAGGTACCTGGGTAGCTGAAATTGGTTGAAAAAATCTTTATTCCTTCTGACTCTTTGGATCAAAAAGGAAATTGCAGTGCCCCTGCTCCTAAAACCCTGCCAAATCCCTTTGAATGGGTCTTTGCTTCGCTTTGAAAGGTGGGAGGTGTTGACAAGGTGGTGGTTCAAGTCATGAGATAGGGCAGGGTTGAATTGTTCAGACTGAGAGCTTCTCCTCCTATCTTCAGACCTTTTGAATTGTCTTAGATTGCCATTCACCTCTGGTGAATGCATTCCCTGTAAGTGCTAATCCCCTGTCAGTTCTCTAATAGATACATGGCTTTTGGTGAAAGCACTTGTAAAACCAAAAAAAAGTGAATTAAATCTGGTAATCATGTCACCATAAGAAAATACACTGATATCTATCATCCCCTTGTTTCTCCCCCAGCTCCTTGCAGTCTCCATGGTTTTCCAGCCCACATATGTGTCTGTCACCTGTTCTCAAAAACCTCCAGGGACTGAGAGTGTGGGCACCTCTAAGTGACCTGTTCTGGTCCTTACACCTGGGACGGGCTTTTGTCTTTGTTTTTTTCCGTTATTCCTCTTCCCTCAATCACTGCCTCCTCACAGTTTCCTAATAACCAGTCTAAATTTCTTTTTATCATCATTTAAACTCAACTGTACTGTCTGTCCCTGGTGAATAGGGAGGATGTTACGCTCTGATCCTCTTTGCACAAACCTTTCAGCTGTTGAAAATCTTTTGTCATGCTTCTTTCTTTTCTTTATAGACTATTGATATACTGACAGATGGAGGTCTATCAAGAGTCTAAAAAATAAAGATATCTGTGAACCCACAGGTGTGTTCTGTAACCAATAAATAGCATAAGCAATTGGGAAAAAGCATGTGTACACTTTCTTCCTGTTGATCACTCTTACCTTGACTTACATGGCCTTAATCTGTGATGCTCAATTAATGACCCATAATGCTCAATAACACATAGCTAGACAGTGAAGAATGACTTACAAACAGCTGGCAGCAGTAGTTTGTTACAGCTGCTTGTTTATTCTTGCCTATCCAGTCCAAGCACGGCCTGTAGGTGAGTTGGAAAGGTGGGTTGCTTTGAAATAGCTGGGTTTTGTGACTCTGTGCACCTCTTCATGCCTGGGTCAATATCCACAACATCTGCAATAAAATGCTTTTGCTTGAGCCAGAGTGGGGGATTTTAATCTGGCCTTGCTTGAAGCTGCTGTTGTCATTTTTATGGAGTGCAAAGGGCAAAGAAGAATTTCTGCTGCTTGGGCTCAAAAGGGCCTGCTGGTTCTGGTAAATGTCCCCATCCAAGATCCAGAAGCAGAGTTGAAGAGTCAGGCTTGAGGGTTTGTGGTTTTATGGTTTCTTTTAAAAAAGTATATTAATGAGGCGAACAGTGCAGTCTGCTTACAGAAGTTATAGATGTCATTGCCTGAAAGTCTTCCTGCTCAGGAAATAAAAAATGGCTTTTTAATGAAAGCTTCTTTTGGATTAAGCAGCAGCTTAATCCAGTTCAGAGTGGAGTTTACATTGGTGTGTATAAGCTCTGAAATAAGTCTTGGTTTGAGCCGCATTTGTTAGTTCAGTGACAATTTATAACTCTTAAATTGAAAGAATCTTGATTTGGGGGTACAGATGTGACCTTTTGCATGTTTTCTGTGTGCTTTCATCAGCCAGTAGTTGATCTAAGAAAGCAGTGGGTAAAAGATGGGGCCTTTGTATCTATAGAAGTTTGAGGTGGTAACTGGAAAGAAAACAGGAAAAACAGCTGGTCTGTATTAGTTTCTCCTAGAAAAAATGGGATTTGACATCAGTAGATGAGGCTTTATTGTGAACTGCAAGAGGATGTAGGGATGACAGCTTAACCCCAGCCTCTTAGTGAAGATTCACTGGGATTTCTCTTTGCTGAGTGCCACAGCACTTTACATGATGCCAATACTGTCATATTATTTACTGGTTTTTTCACTTGTGCTCCTCTGAAGAGAGGAGTTAAAACTGAATAATACAAGAAGAGGTTCTGAAAGCTGCCAGTGATGAAGCTTGCTTTGAAGCCTTGTTCAAACACTGGTCAGGATATAACTGATCTAAGATATAACTATCTCCAGTCCTTTTCCCCTTGGTGTGGGTGAACCCACACACCTGTCTATGTGACTGAAAACCTGCTCAGTTGGGTTTGTGGTGGCCTCTACTGGTGTTCCTCTGCAAGGGAAGGAAAGCACGAGCCCAGCTGTTCAAGTTTGCTCCTTTGAAAATGTAACAGTCCAGAAAATCTCTCCTTGTTAAGTGAAGTTATTGAGAGGGAAAATGGCAAAAGCTCTTCTAGCGCATCTGCTGTTGTTCCCCTTTGAATCCAGACTTACCACCAAGAGCACAGCTCTCAAAGCTGAGTGTTCCTCTGCTGAGCATTAGGGGTTTGTTGCCCCTGAGAGCAGATGTGGCCTGGGAGAAACTCGTCTTGAGCCTTGAAGCAGCTCCTGCCAGCTTTGGTGCTGGGTTGCAGCTGCAGGCCAGCTGGGGTCAGGCAGCTGGGGGAGTCACGGTGCTCTGCCCTGTGTGCTCCTTGGGGAGCCTTGCTTGCTTTGGGTCAGGAGTATCTGCAGTCCAGCTTCACCTGTTCCTGCCATTCCAGAATAACTCAGTCCCACAGGTAATTAAAGCTACTTGGAAGCCTTTCAGCTGTTGTGGATGAAATAAAATTGATAAAATCAAAAGAGGCCTTGAATGAGTATCCCTGAGAGGATGCTTTGAATTGATGTGAGTACTGGGCTCTTCCCTGCTCCTTCTAGGCCAGAGAAGCATGGCAGGGAGAGCATGGTGGGGAGAACCTGGAGCTGGGACAAGAAAAGTCACAGAATGTGTAGGTTTTGTCTCCATCCTTTTCAGCTGAAGAGCGAGGCATTGCTGTGAACAGGAAAAGACCTTCTTGATTCAGGTTTAAATGCCTCTTCATATGCTTATGAACATCAAGCTACAACCTGTTTGTAACCTTCTGCCAGTAAATTGTCAGTGGGGGAGAGGGGATCTGTGGATGGCTTGTCCATCAGATGTGTTTAGTTTTTTCTAGGAACTAGAAAAGCTGCCAAGCTCTGAGTTGTTCTGGTCCCTCCTAGCAGTTGTCATGCAAGGAAGGTGTGGGCTCCAATCTTTCAGTTTGGGTTTTTTTTTCCTCTTGGATGCCCAAAAGTTGACTCTTGAGGTGCTAGAGCAGGGGGTCCAAGCTTCTCAAATCTGTCCGTGAACAGACCTGCTATGATCACCTAACTCATGAGGATGGTGGTCTGATGCAGAAAGTCAGGCTGTTGGAAAGTCGTGACCAAAAAGCACATCATTTGTTTTTGAATGTTGTGCTTTGAGTTCATCAGTTTTGCCTCTTGGTGAGGCAAGGTTACATATTTAGGCTTTTTATCAGGAAAAA
The DNA here is from genome assembly GCA_013398175.1 of Climacteris rufus. NCBI lineage: Eukaryota > Metazoa > Chordata > Aves > Passeriformes > Climacteridae > Climacteris > Climacteris rufus. The sequence continues at coordinate 123,877 of VZRZ01006915.1, read as the reverse complement.
AAAAAAATGGAGGATAGAAAATTTGGTTTTGTATTTTTTTAAAAACATCTTACAGCTCACGTTTAACAGTTGAGAAGCTGAAGCCCTGTTAAAAGCACTGCATATCATGAGACTTGAAATAAAATCATGAGATGGCAGTATTGCTTCTAGCAGCTGATCTCTTTGGCAGTGCTTCATTTTCTAGGTCTCTGTGCAAATGCATTTTGCTTGCTAAAAGCCATGTATTGACAAATTACAGCCAAGGCTAAATGCATGATTATTTCCACTATCTAACCTGTTTATCACTTTTGTGTTACTTCTGGATTTGTCAGTTGAATTTCTCACAGGCACAAATTAGTGCATTTGTTTTCCTGGCAACGCATAGATTTTGAATATGGTTAAATGTATTTAAATTAATCTGACATCTGGAGATGTGGGTAGTGAGAACACGTTTCCATGTTACCAGCTAACTTTAGCCTCGTAGCTGCGGAGACTCTCTCTCTCTAACCATGTGGGGTGGCAGGAGGGAGCTCAGAGAAGAGCCCTTTGGAGACAGCAGTCGGTGTCAGCCGCGTTCTGGCAGTGCTGGCTGTCAAGAGCACCTGAAGGGACTGGCCTCTTGACTGATGTGCTTCAATTTAATCCAACCCATTTTGGCCACAAGGGCACTGTTGGCCTAAGACCAACCAGGGAGCTTTCCCTGACAAGTCCAGGTGATCCTTAAACTCCTTCTGCCTGCTTCTATGCTTAGCTTTTAGCCAGAGTCTATTCAGGCATGCTGTGAAGGAGGCCATTGCCAGTGGGTTTGAGGGTACCCTTGATCTGGAGCTAATGCAGGCAATGCTTTATCAGTTTGTGTTTAAGTGTTTGGGATTTAAATGTTTAAGATCCTGCCTCCTTGGGCTCGCCAGGTACTCAAAACTCAGCTAACATTTGCCACCAGAAGAGGTTTCTGTGAAGTTCGTGTCACGTGCTACTTCCTTATCGTGGTCTGCTGGCACTATAAGAACACTGCAGTGCTTCCATATTGAGCTTAAAAAAGGTCTCAGCTTACTAATGCAGCCCTTTAAACAGGTTCCAGTCCCTAGCAAGGTCTTTCTCTGTGGATCAAAGGGTAACTATACCTCTTAGGTACTTGTGGGGGTTGTTTTCCCCTGGTCTTTTCTTCTCACTGCAAAGCTTTCCTGCAGTTTGTATACTCAAAGGGTGACGTTTTGTTCCTTTCAGCAGGGATAATGGCTGCTCTTGCTACACTTGAATAACATTGATGTCCTTTGAGCCGGAGGAGGCAGAAGCATTTCTTGGCTAGACAGCAAACCAAACTGGCACAGGAGTAAGCTTTTAAACAGCTTGCATGCTGTGTGGGCAGCCTTCTCCATGGACTGCAAGGGTGGAAACTTAACTTCAATATATGGATTTTTTGCATGGAAATCAACAGTCTTTACACGAATGTTTTGGAGAGAATAAGGCCTGAGGTTTGTTGCTGGCTGTTGGCTGTGACTGAGCACAGTGGTAGCAGCTGCTTCAGAGCTACAGCAAACTCAGGTGGCCGAACGTGGCTGAGTGAAACCCTGGTGGCGGCCTCTTGATCCGTTGCAGTGCTCTGATGCTGGGGTAGCAATGAAACGTGGCCCAGCAGTGTGAACTCAGGAGGAACAAGTACAAAAATGGAGGGTTGAAATAGAGCAATGAAATGTAAAAATATTCCTTCCTGGAAAGGGCCTTCATGCCATTTAGAAAGGAAAAAAGATGCTCCTACGTTCTTCTGCCAAGATCCCCAGTGCACATTGGCTCGACTTCAGTAATTTTTCATAGAATTCATTTTCAAGTGCTTCCAAATGAACAAATAGGAATTGAATTAACTTAAGGAAGGACTCTTCTCCCTGTGAAAGGCACAGATAACAAAAGAAAATTTAATTATAGATATGAGTGAGTTGCAGATACCTGCCTGTGTCTTGTTTTGAGGCTTTTTTGTATCACTAAAACTTGTTCACTGCTCTTCAGACTCTGAATCTGTCACAGTGAGGGTTAATTTTGAAAGGCTGTAATTGACAGGTAGGAAAGGGTTCAGGATTTCAGGAGAAGCTTCAGTGCTAAGTTCCAAGTACCCACTAACAGCTTTAATATAGCAATTCCAAATCCTCAGGGAGTATAAGAGGAAAGATGCAAAAAATGGCCAGACTCGCATGATCTTTCTAACATCTGCTTTTGTCATTGTCTGAGTCAGAATACCAGGTTATTGCTCTGACACAGCTGGGCATCATTACTTATGCTTTTAAGCAACATGAAATTCCTCTTCCCATGCTCCCACAAACATCATGCTATAGATATTTTTTCTCTGTGTATACATATGGACATGTTTATTTCCTAGGGGATGGATGCACGCTCATAGTGCTTATCTTCCCATGCTATTATTTCAAGACTAGTTGATGGCTGCAAAAGATAATTCCCCAAACAGGAAGATGTCAGATCTAGCTTCTTTCAAAGCTTGTCTCTGGCACAATGTTCATTAGTTGAGGGAGGTTTTTTGTTGTGTAATGTGGGGTTGAGAAACCTAAAGGGGACAGCAGAATGTTTTGTTCTCCACATAGAAGAAAGTAATTTTTTCCACCCAGTTGCCCCACCTAATTTTTTCAGTTAGGTTGTTTGCATCAGGCTGTATGGATACAATCTATATTGGAGACTGTATATCATCTCCATGAAAACTTTCTGAGTTGACTTACATAGAGTACCTTCAATGACGGGTTTGTTAAAACTTTGTCACCTTGTTCTCAGAAATGTCAAGCAAGGAATTTCATCTCGATTTTCTTAAGTGGATTAGCCCTGGCATAGCTGCAATGCTACTCAGTCTACAAGGTGCCTTCAAGGTTGCAAGGTCATAATGCCTTTAGGAATATTGCTCTCAAAATGTGCCTGCTAGCAATTTTCAACATTAATGATAAACAAAGTGAAGTGAATTCACATAGAAAAACTTTAGGGGGAATTTAATCTTCTATCACAGTGTTGAAACATTTAGCTGATGTGTAACTTTTTGTACTTTGCGTTATGGAATTTGGGTTTTTTTAGCAAATGTCCTGTTTCAGAAGCTGTTGCAGCTGGTTGACAGTCAATGTGTCTGGTTCTGTTGGTTTTGGAACTAAAATTCTAGTTCAAGGTTTTAAAAAGCCAAGACACAACAATAGTAAAGTGGAATCCTCTAATAACTTAGGGCATGAGCAAACAGGGGGAGGGAGGGTGTGAAATGTTGTGCTCAGAACAAATGATTGGGAGCCTGATTGGGTTTGTGTCATGGCTTTTTGTCCCATTGAATTTAGGTGTCAGTCCCCTCAAAGCTGAGGATGGAGAACCCTTGTTTCACTGATGAAAAGGAATTTTGAGTGGGTGTTGTTTTAGATGTGCAGTTTCCACAAGCAGACTAGTACAGTGTCTGTCAGACAGTTTCAGGTAAGAGCTGACAGTGTTGCAGAGCGTAGATTAAACAAAGGTTACAGCTGACTTTGACAATTGTTAAAATTGCTGCTGTTCTCAGGCAGATGTTGGCTGTTGCAAGGGTGCTTTGGGATTACAGCGTTATGACTCAGAGGTGCCATCCTATCTCCTCCAGCACTGTTTATCCATCTGCACTGACAGTTTTCTCCTGACTCTGTGCAGGGATGAAAGGAAAGAGACAAGTCTAGGTCTGATGATTGGCTCTATCATTCTCATACTTCAAAGGCTACTGCTTGTTCTCATCACCTTCTGCACTATTTATGTTGTATGTAAATCATCTGATCCACGTTGTGTTCCTAATAATTCTCAAGCTGTTTGCTAGAGTTGCTCATCACTGTCCTTGCTGCTATGGAAACAAATTGTTCCCAGTTTCATAGGAAGAATATTTTCTTTTTCTGTGACAGATTTGGTTATGATGCATCAGAAATTGAGAATTCAGGCATCATTCTCTATAACCAGGTGCTTTTGGAAGAGTTTTTGGAGGATGGGTGATGCTGCCTAACATTTGTTGTTTGTTCTATTTGGAAAGTCAAGTGAAGGGGGAGGGGGGTGGGATGGGTATTCAGTCATATTTGCTGCATTCTGTTAAGGGAAACACTGTCCAAAAGTCTTGCTGCAACACGTCATTTTAGAAAATGAATGACTGCCATTGTCTTTCGCTTGTCCTCTGCATCTTCATGACAGTATGACTAGTGTGTTCCTATTGACTTTTTCTGTGCCAGCATTGGGCAGCCACTACTTATCTCACAGAATCACAGAATATTCTGAGTTGGAAGATACCCACAAAGATCATCGAGTCCAACTCTTAAGTGAATGGTCCAGCAGGGATTGAACCCACAACCTTGGCTTTATTAGCACCATTTTCTCACTCTTTGCATCCTTGTGAAAAAGAAGTCACGAGTGGAAAAAAACCCTCACTTTTCCTAACTGCATTATCCTATGCATGCACTAGTAGGATTTATGGTGGTATGCCAGCTTTTGCTTGTTCTTAGCGAACTTGTTTCTGGATTGTTACTAAGTGTTCCCAAAAGCACAAAAATGTATTAAATTGTTTTTCCTTTTTCATGTATGTGAACAATACATGGCTTTTATGCACATGAACTTTTTTTTATGCATACGAAGACCTCTGGAGGGGAAGCTGTTTGAGGGATGGCTGGGGTCACCTGGTCTGGTTTACAAGGCCTGGAGAAGACTGAGGGGAGTGTACAGCTTCCTCATGAGGGAAAGGAGAGGGGAAGGCACCAATCTCTTCTCTCTGGTGACTGGTGGCAGGACCCGAGGGAATGACATGAAACTGTATCAGGGGAGATTTAGACTGGATATTAGAAAAATGTTCTTCATTCATTCAGAGGGTGGTTGGGCACTGGAATGGCCTCCCTAGAGAAGTAGTCACAGCATCAAGCCTGACAGAGCACACAAATCTCTTGGACAATGCTCTCAGGCATCACAGCCTCATGTTGTAATTCTTGGGGCTGTCCTGTGCAGGGCTAAGAGTTGAACTTCAGTGACCTATGTGGGTCCCTTCCAACTCAGAATATTCTGTGAAACAAGGTATTCTGACACGAGCTGGATTGTCACTCAGACAATTCTGTTGACTTTCATTGTGCATTTTTTTTGCACACACTTTCTGGTTCTTCATAATGGTGCCATGTGTATGTGGGAAGAGCTCCCTGTCTGGAAAGCTGATACTTAGCTAAATACCTCTTTGCCTATCAGGCTGGCCATGATCTCGAACATCTGAGGGAAGTCTCAGATTCTGGTAGAATGTGCCCTGATTTCTTTATTGCTTTGGCCTTTTAGTCAAGGGAAAGTCCCCCCCCCCCCCCAATCTGTTTTGTTTTTTTCTTGCTCAGTTTGTGCAACTTGTCTGTATAACAGAGGATTCAGTCTAGGATGACAGCAGTCTGCTTTCTTTGCCTCACACAGCAGGAGCCTTCTCCCTAATTGAGCATTGTAGGTGCTAATGCAGTAATACCTTTGCTGATCGTGACAGCTGACAGCACATGGCTGCTTCTCAGCCACCCAGAATGCCCTCGCACAGCAGAACTGCAAGGGGGGCAGATCAGTTGCATTTTGCATTTCACCAGGTGGAGCAAACTTGCATCAAAATGGCTGTGGATTCCCCTTCTTGGTAGCTCCAGTTGATTTCATCCTGCTGTTACAGAGTACGTGTGCTCTGGGCTCTACCTGCTAGTGAAACTGTAGCAGCATTGATTTCAGAGTTGGTGGGACCTGCTGCTGACCAACTGGGGAAAAGGGAGAGAGAACAGAGGAAATGAGGATCGTTTTGACTTACTGGGCTCACAAATCAGGTGATTGAATGACAACTAAAATAGGCAGAGGAGAATGAGCTGCATCACTCCCACTCTGTCTCTTCCAATATTTTGGACCTTGAAGTTACATTGTTTTAAGCATATCTGAATTAATTGCTCAATTTTTTATCCTTAAATTTGGCAGGGAATGCTTCAGAAAGAAGCTGCCTTTTTTTTTTTTATATCAAGGGTTTTAATGTAAAAAAAAATATATATTTCTAATGAAAACAGAAAAATTGCAAGCAAATAATTAAATTACATGCTAGCTAATGATCTGTGCCTGTCTCGTACCTAGCAGTCCTAAAGGTAAACTTTGATATTGGACATGGCTGTGAGAATGAACTCTTTATGATTTACAGCCAATGAAGCTTGACGGTGGAACAAGAGAAGAGAAGGCCGTCAGAAATACCCTTTTGTCTAACGGTATAGGCAAGAGAGAGTGTCCAGTGCCCTGGCAGGAAGCTTTGGTTGCGTGGCGTGTGCTGCTGTCCTGTTTTGCAGCAGATCAGGTGCGGGGCTCAGCAGACGCTCGGGAGCGCAAAGGGTTGGGGGCGAGCCGGTGAAACACTGACTGACTTGTGTTGACAGATGGGAATTAAGGGACTCATTAGTCATGCTGTAGTCTCTTGTTTTGCAGTTTGTTGTGATGAAATGAGGAAAAAGAGTTGCCTTTCGATAGCTACAGAGGGCTTTTAAATACTGCAGGCTGAAGGCTGCTGTGCTTGAACAGTGTTGTCTTCTAGAGTGTTTGATCTTTAGGATAGTTGTCTTGCAGATCATATGTGATGAGGTTAGCATTACCAGCTCCTGTTGATTACAGAAAGTGGACTGCTGGATCTTATTTGGGAATAAGCAGAGAATGGTTCAAAAAAGACTCTATCTTAAATGCATTTTTGTAGGTAAGAAGACCTTTTCCAGCTGCTGCACAATCGTACAGTACTGCAGTTCTCATCTGACTGAACTGGGGTCTGTTCCAGTAAAAACCAGTCAACTGCAAGATAAACAATTTCTTTTGTTCCAAAGCATCTTACTTAACAGCACCTTTTTTTGTACCCATATGTGTATTCTACATCTGTCTTAGCTTGCTCTCTCTCCAGGAGGCTGCAGTGTGCTTACTTAAGAGAAGCTTTGCCTTCCCATTCTTCAGTGATTCACTTTTCTGGGTGGAAATTGGGTCTAGACCTGTGCTATCTGTCAGAGAAGTATAGGATATGAGGTATGCTGTCCTGGTCACATCATTTTAATTTTAGATTAAAGGAGGGAGGAGGAAGACAAGCAAGTCTTTCCAGCCTCCTACATCTTCAGGATTGAAGTCACAAGTGTCTAAAAGGGTGTTAGTAGAAATGATTAGCTATGAAATCATCCATGTAAGTTAATAGACGGGTAAATATACAATGAAGTGAAAGATGCCATAGAATTAATAGTTGAAGAGACATGAGTATTTGTAACCTTGTTAATGTCTGTGGCAAAATGAAGTACTTTGGAATAAATTAGAATAACAATGAGAGGAGTAAGCTTATGAAAAGTTTGAAGTATATTCTATGAGAATTGGGCAACGTTTCTCAATCAGTCATATCTCAGAGGTACACTTCTGCCTGAGAAAGCACAGTCAAGCCTTGTAAGCAATCCATCCAAGAGGAAACTGAATCAATGGGCCATTTTGCAGTGTTTGCTTGGTACAGAAAAATGCAAAATTCCTCCACACAGTGCAATCACTTTAGAGGAACTAAGTGCTGGCAGTTCCTGGGCGAGAGACTTCTAAGCTCGGTTTCACCTCTTCTCCTACTGAAGTGTAAGTAAATAGAAAGGTTTAAAATAAATGTTCCTCAGTGTAGTAAATGCAGTTTCACTAAAATCTTTCACCAAGTCTTCCTCTTAAGGTGTTGAACATTGACATTCCCCATGCTCTCTTCTGTCCTTGTTGCTCTGCAAGCATTGCAAATTTTTCATGTTAGCTGTCAGCAATTACTCTTTGGGTTGTAGTGCTTGTCACAAATACCCTTCTAGCTCTTACAAGAAGGGACATAAACTGCCCTGTTTTAGACAGTTCAGGTAAGTATGATATTTGGAGATGATCCCAGCCTGTGTTGTTCTTGAATTAAGGGAACTGGTAATTGTTTTTGGCATTTCCTTGTTAGCTGTGAGTATCCAGTACAAGAAGCTGACTGCTGAGCCTTTCCAGGAATGGTGCCTTTGGGGTGCTTAAATACAAGAGGCCGTATTTGTCTGTCTCTTAAGGGGCTGCTTCTGCACAAATATGACCAGACCCTTGCAATGCTGAGGAGAATTAATCTGGAAAAAAAACCGAAGCCCCCATCTTTGAATAGCTTCTGAATATTTGTGCAGTGCGGGAACAGCTTTTTTACACGTGTGTGGGGGGGAAGAATTGAAGCATTCGGTATTTCCAAAATGTTCTAACCATACTGTCAGTGTTGCTTAGCAGCAGAGAGTTTAAAATAGCGGTATTACTCAACAGTGTGAGCCACATTTGCACATGGTAATGTTCTGTGTCCTGTATTGACTTGCTGCATTATAAAAGTGCTAAGTTAATGTAAGGAAAATGAAGATAGCTCACCTCCTCCTCTCCTAACTTGATGAACAAATGGCTGAACAGTGACATGTCTTCCTCACGGTTTCGACAAGCAGAAGTCCAGCACAGGTATGGCACAGTGTTTGGGTCCCCACAGGTGTGTGCATGCAGACCCCACCCGGGTGTAAAGGCCTCTCACAGCCCTGTTTGCCTCTGAGCAGGTGTAGCTCTTGACCCAGCACCCTGTGCTGGTGCCGGCTCAGGCTGTGCCATCAGTGCAGCATCAGCTGGCTTGGGGGGCCTGGCAGGGAACAGCAGGGACAAGAGCAAGTGTGAATAACACTCAGTGATCTCCCAGCAGCCTGACTTCTCAATCCCTGTTAGTGCACATTCCCACCACTCATCTGCTTCCTAGGTGGTTTGGTGGTCTGAAGTGATGCTGGGAGTACCTGAGGTGTATCACCCACTGTCTGTGGGAGTCCCAGCCTCTGCTGGAGTAAGTCAAAGGACTTGCAGCACTGCAGGTGTAGTTGCTGTCGTCTCTGGAGGAATGGAATTGTAATGATGAAGTCAATAGATAATGGTGGCCTAAGTGAAAAGTTGGACTTGGGTATCAAGGAGTTCCTGTCCTCTACAGGATTAAACTAAGGGTAAATGGTGGTGAAGTTGTATGGAAGCTATTAAAAAAATATTATTTGCTGATGTAAAGATAAACAGCTCAGTGTATTACATGTTTTACCTGCTTTGAAGAGCTTCAACTATTGCTTTGGAGGCATAGAAATACTCCCTTAGCATTGCTAATGATTTTCTTAACAAATGTGACTGCATATTATTGTGTCAAAATAGGGCCATATTTTAAAGTCATGAAGTGAGTTAAAATAGCAACTGGATCTGTCTTTAGTATTTTGTATTCTGTACCATGGAAATAAATGTTTACCAGATGCAGATATTTAAATGCTGACCTTAAAATAAGGCAAATATGTTTCTTAAGCGGATCTCTTTTTTTTTTTTTTTCAGTATTTAAAACCGTGGCCTATTTCTTCAGCACTCATAAACAAGCCATCTTAAATTGCACAGTTAGATCATAATTTAAATTTACAACGATTTTATTCATGCTTTGCCTGAAGTGTGGACCATTTTATGATAGGCATTTCCTCACACAGTATATGAGCAGTGGAGGAGTATGGCCATTAAGTGTTAATCTGAAGACTGGGAGTTGTGCATGTAAAATACTTCCTTCAGTCACTTGCAGTTTACAGGGCAATGTTTCAAAAAGAAATGTGGTAGCGCTTGTGACAAATAGCACAGTATAAGTTATGATAATTAATGTTAATTTAAAATGCTAGTTTAAAGTTTTTGAGGAGGAGAGCCGAGCTCAGTCAACGCTGTTTTGAGTTGGGAATAGCAATGTATTTAATACTTCCATAACTTACCTGCCATTGCTTTACCACTGTAGAGACTAAAGATACAAGAGAAAAGGACACTGAAAAAGTTGCCACTATTGCTTGGAAAGATGACGGTTTTCAGTTGTTAAAAGAAAGCAAAACAGACATCCCATTTCAGTCAGAGAAAGGACACTGATGTGCCAAGGGCTGGCACATTTTTTTCCCCTGGAATGATTATGAAAGACATGAAGGTCATATGAGAGACCTCGAATTTCCCTGCACACATGCTTTGTACTTCAGAAAGCAGCAAGTCTCTTGAGATGTCAGTCGCTAAGAAAAATATGCTTCTGTTTCCAATTAGGCAAGCGGGGCTTGTGAAACCATCTCTGCAACCTCCTGTAGCATTTGTTTCAAAGTTCCTACCAGAGGAGGTGCATTCACAGGAACCCAACTTGCAAATTCTTCAGGTGCATAGGAGATAGTGCAAGTAATTTCTGCACTACTGGCTTTTCACATTGGGGCCATATTTTACCCAGCCGATGTCACATGCAGACTGAGGATGTCGCTGTCCTGTGCTGGCTGGTTTGCCTCTGAGCTGGCAAAGCCTTTCAGAGAGTGTGATTCAAGGGTAGTGCTTAAGGATGCACTACAAAGAGGAGAGAGCTTTTTTCAACTGGGATCCCTGACAGTGAGTTGCTCTGAACAGATTCTTGGCTGGAGGAAAGGAAAAGTGGGTGATTGGAAAGCACTCAGTCCAGCTGAATGCTGCATAGATATTATTTACCACTTCTGGTTAGTCCCTGAACAAATAATTTCTCCATATATGTGTACATGTACATGCCTGTGTACTATAACCAGCCTTGAAATATTTATCCTGTATTTCAGAAGTAACTTGTTCTTGTGATTTCTAGTAACAGTGCTCATCTATGACTTGTTTCCTGGATGGTTTCCAATTAACAAAAAATGTATTTAGTTGGAGGAAGGCAGCTGAATGAAAACTAGCTGGCCACATACACAATATTGTCCTTCATATAACTGCTTGCCCTTACCCACACACAGAGATGCACAGGATTTCTTTTGTTTGTTGTAGACCACTAGAGCTTGAAGTTTTTCACAGGTTTGCAAAATTAGCTGTTAGTAGCCTTACAGAACTTACCTGGGATTTAGCAGGGCTTGGGTTTGGCCCTTTGACAGCATTGTTTCTGTGTACGAGCTCAATGTATTTGTTGTCTCAAGGCTTTTGTGTTGCCTTAGATTATCAGTTTGTTTTCTTGGAGACCTGGTGACTCCATACAGGAGGAGGGATTATATTCCAGTTCTTTCTACCACCTTCCTTATCTAGGTTGGTTTCCTTGTTCCTTTTTTGTGTCTGTGCATGCTTAGGATCATGAATTTAAACCTCAAACCAGTTGCTATGTAAAGGAAGAAAAAAGCTCCATGTTCGAACTGCTGCTGGCACGAGCCCAGGTTTGCCATGAGTGTCTCACATTAGGCTCTGAGGCCAGGCCAAGCAGAAAGATGCATTTCCAGATTCTCTTTGGCTGTAGAAACCAGTTCTACATCTGGAGACAATGCTTCCATGAAACGCTAATTCCCCTTGGGCAGAGGCAGATGTGGACCCTGACACAGGCCATGTCCCAGCACCCGGATGTTTGTTACACCGCTCAGCTGCTCCTCCGAGAGCTCCCGGTGCCCGCGGGGTTTGCAGTGGCAGAGCTGGGGGTGCAGCATCCTCCTGCTTGGAGTGGGGTGGTGAGCACTTCAGAGCAGACAGATGCACAGGTGCCTCTTTTCACTGGGACCCAGGAAGGGACATTTGCCTGCATCTTCTACCCCTAGATGTACCTAAGTGGATTATTCTGGTCAATCAGATCAGTGTTGCAAAGTGAATGTGGTGGTATTGCTATTTGTGATTAAGTGTTGCATAGACTACTGCATAAATTACACTGCTGAAGTGCATGCACATATCTGACCTAAGCATCCAAGTTCTGTTCTTGCACTTTTGCACCTTGCCAATTCAGGATCTAAGTCATGAAAAACAGAGCTCAGCTGCATGATTATGACTTCACTTCCCTGAAGTCTGTTGCTTTCCCATGTTTCCTGGTTTCGCTCTCTTTGCCAGCCCTGCAGGTAGTCATCAGCTGTGGGGAGCTCTTACACGTGTCATCTGCTGTTCTGGGATGAGTTAGCCTTTTGCTGTTCCTGGCTTTCTTTCTTGTTTTGAAGGAGGTTTTTCTTCTTGAATTTTTCCCCACAGCCAAATGAACAATGTGGTTGCATGTTTTTGTTTAAACCTGGGGCTTCTACTTGCAAATGTAGATTGGCTTTACTCTGTTTTTCTACCCTGGAGCGGCAGTTGCAAGTAGCTGCAAAGGCATTGAGCTCTTAAGTGTTTCTTTTGTTAGTGTGTGCTGTTGACATGTAATTAAGGGGCAGGCCAAAATATGGCAAGCTGTGACTTTATTTGTGTTCTGTCTCTGGCTGCCTGGTAGATGCTCATGTTTAAAGCATCTGCCTTGGCCTTCCTCGTTGAGGGAGAGCTTAGGATGTCCCTCTGGTGCAGCTTCTTCCCCTCCAGGATGAGTGTGCTCCTGGCAGCACCTGTATGCAAACTGTTATGATTTGGTAGGAAAAGTTTGACTGAACACAGAGCTGGAGTCAGCTTTTAACTACTGGCTGAGATGTGCTCTTTACTGCCCTGCTTCTTAAGCCTAGAAATCAATCCAGGAGCTGGTACTTGCAGAACTCAAGTCAATGCAAAGTCCACTTAATACTGGGTGGATATTTTTGGGTTCTGTCTGCATGTTTCCTGGTGGTCTTCCCTCTGCAGTTTAGATGTCTCAGAGTTGACAGCACTTAGTGGTGTGTATGAACTGCAGGATAGGAGGGTGCAATGCGGTCCTAGATATCTCCTTGCTGTTTCCTGCCTCCTCCAGCCTATCTCTGTTGCTGTGGCAACTCAGAGCACCTACATGCAGGCATGGAGCAGTTGTTGCCTATCATTGCCTTCGTGCTTCACAATCCTCTTATTTCTGTGCCTCTCCGTTTATCGCATGGTTTAGGACTTGGGGTTTCTTTTGATCAAGGCTAGAAACTGCTAAATTTTTAGGAGGGCATTTGTCTAAGACAAGATGTCATAGATTACTTTTGGTCACGCTGTATGTTGTGTTGCAGTTGTGTTTGATTAAAATTCCTTAGGCTTCTTTTCTGAGTAAAGCAAAGCACGTGGCCGTGCAGTGTCCCAGTCACACGGTAACAAAGGACTTCATTGCAACATTTCATTAGAAGTCTGTGTATATCACAGTTGCTTCCATTTCCAACAAGAAACCCATGAACAACCCAGGGGAAAGTCTAATGTGTTGTCCAGCTATCTGCAGCTGTCTGGGAAATGTTTTGGCAGTCCCCATCCTCTGTTTTGTTAAATATTTTCTTGTGCTCTTTTCAATTATAAGACTTTTTTTTATTTTATAAACTATTAAAAATGAGAATTATACAGAATCTATTTTGCTGTCACTTTCTTCAATTTAATACTTTATCTTCCACTAATTAAGCTCTTTATCATGACCAATTACTGTCATCTTATTCAAACAATTGCCAAAAGGTTATCTTCCTCTAATAAGAGCACAGGAAATTGCACTAGGGATTATAGGCCCTGTGGAGGTTTGACAACAAATGTTCTACATAAAATATTTGTAGTTGTCGTAATTGCATACTGTACCTTATGCTAGTGCAAAATCACATTCTTCCCTCGAGTTCATCGTGCCTAAGTCTTATGGCTTTTTATGATGCTTATCTGTTTAACGTGCACTTGCTTCTTCAGCCAGAAAGTAGATTTAAATTACAGAGGAAAGAAAATGGCAAAAGTTTTGCTTATCTCTATTAGTGTGCTTCAAAAGTAGTAACACAAATGCAGTATCGGGCAGTGGAGGGAAGACTGTCGTGCCTTAAGGGCTGTGGCAATCCCTGTTGCTGGATATGCCTGTAGAGAAAGTGCAGGCAAGAATGAGGGACATCAAGTCCGACTCATCAAAGTAAATTTGGTTTCATGAGGACTGCAGTGAAATTGTGGTGTTTCACCCTTCATTTCAGATAAATTGAATTCGTACAGCTTATTCTTGCATCTCTTTCCTTCTGACTTGGCTTGTTGTTAATAATGACACAAGCTAGAGAGAATCTAATTTGGGCATGTCCTCCTGTGCTACCACTGCACCTCTGACAATAATGTGTGTGTGTGTGTGCTGGAGAAAAATCTATGGAAACTGTACAGGTCCCTGTGAATACTTCCAGTCATCCCCACTCCCAGTTGACTCATTCTTCGGTTGGTAAGGTTACTCTAGCCAGGAGTCCTGCAAAATTAAACATTGAGTATTAGAATACAGACAAAGCACTGTTTTTTTGTTTTAATGGTCTTTTGACTTATGGAATGGCTTCTTGATAATTAAGGTAAAACGAGGTCTCTGGAAGAGGATCATGAGTTTGATGTTGACCCCGAAGGGTTGATTCAGAGAGCACTTTCACTAGCAAACTTGTATCCCTACTTTGCCAGTTGTGCCTCATCTATAGGAAGGGCCCTTCCTAACGTTAATTGTGTGATGTGCAGTGGTGGGGTGCACCTTGCATAGCAGGTCTATTCTGTAGCTGAACTGTCCAACCCTCTGGTTTTCTTGTCCATGACCTTAGCTTTTCCTTAGCTTTCCTTCATAGGTAATCTTTTGCTGGTGCAGATAGGTTGTCTTTTGGCTCTTACATGGATTAGGATTTTAGTAGGCAAACTACAGTCAGGAGTGTTGTTCATCCCTTGATCCAACTCCTGTTCTTTAGTACATCAGAAGTTTTCTGCTCAAGTCACACTTATTTAAAACAGCATTTGAGATTGCCTTAAGTAATCCAGTTATAGTGCTTAACAAAATGCAAAATTAAAATAAAAGCTAAGTTTAAGGTTTATAGTATATTGCTTTAATATAAAAATAACATATTCCAGCCTCAATTGCAGACTTTTGAATCTGGTTCTTCAATACCTCAGCAGGCCCCCAAATCTGCTATGCAACGTGCAAAATGAAGCTACCAGCTACTCTGAAGCCAAAACTGGCCATTATAAAACCTCTGTAAGCTGGCTGCTAGTCTCAGAGTTCATTATGAGGGAGGTCATTCTTCCTTACAGCAATGAATGTAGCTTTTGAGTACATTTTAAAAGTTTCATTTAATCACAACGCGGATGAATTGTTTCAGTCGTGATCGCCTGATGGGAAACTAACTTTCTTCTTCCTGGGAGAAAAAAATACTGTGTTGATTCTCGCAGCAGCTTTTAGAACTACAGGATGCAATTTCCCTGATTTCCCTTTTTTTTTTTTTTTTTTTTTTTTTT
>VZRZ01006915.1:22616-108809 GCA_013398175.1 Climacteris rufus | reverse complement strand
TTCCTTTTTTTTTTTTTTTTTTTTTTTTGTGAAAGACTTGGAGATTTTGGCACTAACAAAGGAGATTTTTCCCTCCTTTGCTTTTTAATAAAGAGTAGTCAGTTTTCTTTTTAAATTGGTGAATATGCAGAATAAGGTTTTCAACAGGCTCTTTCTGTACATCTTTTCCAAGTGTTTTTTTTTCCCCAAACGTTTTTGTCTCCTCCATAAAAATTCTGTGATTGGAAAATGCTTTGAAGAGTCTATCAGTTTCGTATTTGGCTAAAATGATTTAAATAGGGGAAAGAAAACAAACTTGTTGGGGTTTTTTTTGTTTTGTTTTTTTTTGTTGTGGATAATCTTTCATGCCCTAATTCGAAGGGTTTGGAGAAGACGCCGGGCCCATCTTGGAGATATGTAGTATTAGGACGAAAAAACATGTCCCCAAGCCAGAACACAAGAATTGCCAATGAGATCCAAGGAAATATTTTCTTTTCCCTATGAGGGTGGTTAAGCATTGTCCAGGGAGGCTGAGAACACTCCATCTTTAGAAATAGTCAATTCAGAACTGGACAAAGCCATGCTCAATTTGCTTTGACTGACCCTGCTTTGGTCTGAGCATTGAACTGGAAACTACCAGGAATCCCTCCCAACCTTAATTATTCTGTGATTCTGTGAAATTAATCTACATTGGATGTGCAAAATCTATAGTATTGGATGAATTTGCCATTCTATTATATAATGGTGTTTTTTGTATGATTGCTGACAGCTGCAGAGAAATGGAGAGGGGATGGATGGTGTTGACAGAAGTGAGAAGTCTCCAGCAACAGATTGTCCGTGAGAGCTCAAGTCAGGAGTCCAGTGCAGCTGGCTGCTGCTGGTTCGGGATATTATCCTGCAGCCATGGAGGGATGGGGAGGGTGTGTATGGTACTCCTTGGCAACTCTGTGAGGACTGTCATGTTGTAAGCAGCTGTGAAGAGGTATGCCCAGCCTTGATTTTCATTTGGGGCATAAAAATATGTTGGTGAAGGAAAATAGTAAGTTTAAAGTACTGTATAGCTTTACTTTCCCTAGTATAGACCCTTTTCCAGGACCAGTTTAGAAGAATCCTGTCTCATAGCACTAGTCCCTGAATGTTGGGAAAAACAAATAGCAGCACTTTCAAACATCTGTCTTCTCCCAGCAAAACTCCAGGACTTTTCCCAAGCAAGTATGTGCTTCAAAACATGTTTAAATGTTACGTTTTCAAATGACTTAAACTAAACACATAAAGTATCAGGGATATTCAGTTCTAATCCTCTATAATCTTTTTGATTACTTTGTGGTTGTTGGGAAGGTTGATTGCCTGTTGCCAGAGAGATTAAAAATTAGCTTTGTAGGAAAGGTAGAAGACAGTGAGATGACAGAGGATTCACTGGATGAAGTCTTGTGGGCTATAATAATCTGGTAGCTTTGTGATCTGGAACAAGTCTGTCAGAAACTGGAGTGAGGCCATCAGGTTTTTTTCAGATAGGCTGCTGAACAGCTGTCAGACACTAGCTGCCAGATAACATAAAGAATGTGTCCTGCGTTGCCAGAATGTCTAAGTGATTTTGGCACTGGAAGGAAATGTGGGCTTGCTTCATAGTCTTTTCACCACAGGAAGGGATGATGCACATTATAATCTGTTCTAGAAGAGCATTTGTTTGGGCACCAGAGGAAACAAAAGAAAATACAGGACAAAAATCCAGATCAGTGCCCTGTGGAGAGGGCAAGACCAGATCTTGGAAGCTTTTATGTGCACTTAAGTTTCACTCTTCAGGAAACTTTTAGAAGCAGCTCACTAAATCATGTTGTACTTTCTGCTGACACTTCTGGCTTGTTTGAAGTTGTATGCATCATTGCTTGAGAGTAGCTTCTGCTGGACTCACCAAGATTAGAAATGGGAAATCTGTCTGCTTTTACATTCCTGTTGTCCAGCAAGCCTTTCTTCTTTTTGCTTAGACCATGCCCATTTGGGGCTGGCACCTTTTCACAAGTGTCAGAGCTGAATGTTATGCTTTACACCCAAATAGATGCTGACCTTCTGCTGATTTAGGTGTCCACTTTTCTCAAACTCAACCACCTAGAGGCTTTACTCCCCTCATGACAGGTGTACATGGTTTGAACTGCAACATATAGACTATAAAAATATTGAGAGGGAAACTGAAATCTCTTGTACTCCAAATCTTTTCATTTTCTTCACAACTCTGCAGTACCATTTAAGCATGTGCCGTGTGGGTTTTGGGAGTACCAGACTCTGTCTAGCTTGGTAGTTTTTTACGTGGTAAATGTTACCTCCAGTTGAATTCCAGTAAGAAGGTTACCTTCTGATGCTGCAATCAGTCTTGTCCCCCTGCCCGTCTTGTGACACCCTGTCCCACTACAGTGCTGCATCAGCAAGTGTTGGCTGGTTCAGTGGTTTGTCTCCTGCCTATTAGGACAGGCTGAGATCTCCAGGTGCCAAATCTTTCTCTAGAGCCTTCCACCTGAATATCAACTATGTTGAGTGACTCTTCATTACCAGCTTGATGTCATCACTTTCAAACTTTCTTATGAGAAAGGAAAAGAGATGGCAAACATGTCAAACAAACCTGGCATTCCTCAGTGTCTAGAAATGGTGATACAGTCTGTGGACATAAAATAGATAACAATGAGGAATCCTAGATTGTATGGAGACTTCTGAGTGCTGTCTTGTTCCTGCTTGAAGGTACCTGGAGAGAGGCATGAGGAAGATACCAATGCTTGTCAACAGTGATCAACTGGCAGCCATTCCCAACTTCACAAGATGATAATGAAGAATTACATTAAAATAATGACTGCTAAATAAATGCTAATCAATTGGAAATCAGGAATTGAGGAAGGGTGAATATACTACATAAGCACAACATTATTTGTATAGCATAGATGTTTAAAATATAACTTTTTTGCTAGTACTGAGAATCTACTGGAAGTCAGACTTAAAAAATAATCAATTGCAGTGAAACACAGCATAGAAGTTATGATTAATTTTCTATCACAACAATCATAATTTGTGACTCCTCAGCTCTGTGAGAGACTTGTACCTCTAGGAAAAAAATTCAAGAAAGCCATCAAAGTTCACATGAAAGTGGGGTCATTGCACTTTCAAGTAAGTTTATTTGCTTAGCCAAAAATAAGCATGTGCAAATGTTATGGGGTTCAAGGGGAAGGCAGTGAAACAGCTGGCTTCCAAAGGAAAGATCTTACTGCTCATCTGTTTCCACAGAAAAGCACCTCTAGCCATTACCATATTTTGAAGGACCACTATTATTGGGTACTTTTTTCTGTAATTGGTGTATAATCAAGAACTACTAAGAGAAATTTTAAAATTCTTTTATAGTAACTCAGGAGCAGTTCAGTATCATCAAAGATGAATAATTCTATTGGATGCTATCCCTCAAATGCCTTTTTTGTTGTTGTTGTTGTTAAATCCTCACTTGTTTCTGTAAAGTACCTGCTTTGGTTTGCTGAAGCCTCCTCACATTTCACATAGAAGGTTCTCTTCTCCACTAACTCCAGGCTGTGCCTGTAAGTCAGGTTTATCTCCTTGTAAACTGGCAGTTTGCACCTCATATGATATTGGGAAGTTCCTACAAACTTCTTGAATTTGGTATGATTTTCTGCAAATAGTTTTATATTGCAAACTTCTGGATGATGCTGTGTGATGAAGAAAGAGAGCACAGCAGAGCATCATGTGCTCTGGTTACTTCTGAGTAGCAGCGCTGTCTGAGGCTGTGTATGTGCCTTGTGTTGTTTTGTGGTACTGTGTAAGAAAATGAAGCAGTGCAGCAAAATCTGAATAAAAATTTACCACCTTTTACCAAAAATGTGTTTTTCATAATATCTTTTCTGAGTCTTCATCCTTAATTAATCTTCTTTCTTGAGTATTCATTTAAAAATGAGTGAAGTCCAGCAGTTCACAAAGTCTGCTTAGGTATATAGAGTCATGAGACATGTCTACATGTAGAATGATTACTTCCATGTACTTTAAATGAGTTTTGTGACTGAATTACTGGCATTGTAATGCCTTGCTGGGCTGTGATGGTGCTTTTGGAGAATATCTTGGGTATAACATGCTGGAGGGAGAGAGGGGAGTGCCCATCTTCTACTTGTAGTGAGAAATAGGGAGAGTGAGAAGAAACCCTCTGGCAAGTTCAGGTTTGCAATGCTGTGCCTGCATTTGGAATAAACTGAAATGTACACAGGAAAAATTGTTGCATCTCCTCATCAGAGGAGTCAATTCACAAAGAGAGAAAGTCTCTACACCACAAGGGCATTCCTGCCAGAGGACAAATTTTAGTATCAGATACATTGAACAGGCTGAAATTGTATCTAATTAATGACTGTGTAAGCTGGCCTTGTGCTAGAAGGCCATATGTTCATTTGTGTAGACATGATGAAGACAGGCAAACAGCATCTGCAGAGATTACAGATCTGCCCCAGAGCTGCTTACTCATTGCAAAGCACTTGATGAGGAAGGCAGTGCTGATGCCAACCACCTGAAGTAGCGCTGATGCTCACTGATTTATACATGAACAGATATAATAATATGTGAATTTTCATGGCATATTGCTGCCTGCAGTCTTTTGTCACTATGAGATGGGGTCCTCAGCACACTGATTGGTTGGAGGTACCTCATCTGTAAAAGTGCTGGGTTGTGCTATAAATGTTTGGATACTCAGGGCAACCGTGTGTGTGCATGTACCGTTATTAAGTATATTTCTTGCCATGAAGGGAAGGGAAGGTGTGTTTTAAAGGTGGACAAATAGTAGCTCAGTGTAAAATCACTTCTGGAAATCTCTCTCAACCTTTGAGAAGGTACTGAGGATGATTTTTAGTTGTTTTTTCTTTTCTTGAGGATTTTGATGTCAATGTTTCAAGGAGTGAATAGGAGATTTTGGGTAGGAGCAGAGCAAAGAAAATAGTTTTGCAGTGATCCATTTTGCTAAGATGAATGGTGACCATTTACCTTTCACCGCAGTTGTGTTGTTTCAGTGGGGAGATGATGGCTTGGATTGCGTTGGCAGAGTCTGGAAAAAATTTATTGAGCTAGAAGAGAAAAGGCATTTCTTTGTCCTTGAGGTGTTTTGTATTTGTCCTCTGGGATGAAGGATAAGTCAAACAGGCTAATTTTGGAAAACTAAGAAGTCACATCATTTTTCCCCTGGTATTTTTACCATTTCAGACAGCTCTCTCTTTCTAATACCACTTTTCTTCTGACTCTTACTCTGCCAGAGACCAGCATCCTGGGTGGATGGCTTCCAGTGCTCTTCTGCCTGTGAAGAAGAAACATTAGCCAAGAATCAGAGCAGGGCTATGGTTCAGCTTTGTGGCCACATATATCCTCACTGTCTCCAAACAGGAGCCCCTAAATCCTTTAAAAGTGAGGATCAAAAATAAAGATTGTAGTTACTTGGGAGTGATCTGGAACCACTTTTACATCTGCCTGTACACCATCAATGGGCAAGTGGGCTTTTCCGATCAATTGCAGAAGAAATTTGAGAGATTTTAGTTGTCTCAGTATCTCTGTGGGTTTGGTCCTTAATTATCCTTTTCTGCCATTCTGCTGAAGCATGTTTGTTAATCACTCCAGAGTACTTTAGCTTCTTTCAATATATTGAATTCCACTTGGATGCTTTTAAAAGTGTTTGCACTGCTTATGCCTTTCTTAGGAGTATGGGAAATATCCACAGTCTGAAACAAAAGTGCAGGGTTCTGAACTCAACATCCATGTTGTTATCCTGTGAATTAGTACGTACTGTGCTGTTACGTAAGTTTGTCTTGTGTCAGAATAATAAAAGCTGAGTGTACTAAAAGGCTGATAAGCCTGCCATGAAGAATTACATTGTTCAAATTTTTCTGCCTTAAAATAACACCTGTTGCTGTACCAACATGCTGGTAGTATAGTGTGTCTTGGAACTAGTATAAAAAAAGGAAAAAAAAAAAAGGCTTTTTTTTCAGGCCATTCAGGTCTGAGGTTTGGCAGCCTTGAATTTAGTATTGTCTCAGAGCCACTCTTATACAAAAGGACTTCGAGAAAGCACAGCTGTTCTGTGTTTTTGGATATTAAAAATGGACAAAGTCACTTTTCAGCAATACTGCCGTAGCCTCAAGGACCAAATGCAAAAAACAAGTGCTCCTTCTGTTGGCAGGTGGGAAGTTCAATCCCTTAAAATGCAAAATAAAAAATAATAAAATGGTTATGCAGATTCTGAGGGTAGCCTGCAATGAGGGTGAAGGGACAAGTACCCCACAGCTGCCAGAGAAAATCACTGCTGGCAGTGTGTGTGCATAAAGTGACAGCGCACTTCCAGCAGCCCTTAAATAAGTGGCGGGGGGAGAGGGGAAGTTCACCCCTGATACCACAGCTCTGCACAATGATCGCCTTTCTGGGTGCTGGGGTCACAGCTGCTGTCTGGAGATTAAGTACAGAAGCACTCTTCTTCTCGGGAGAATGAGGTTTCCTGGAGGATTAAGCACAGGCTGAAAGCAGGAGGAGTTATTCAGGAGGGAGACAAAGACCGTGAGCCCACAGCTTTGACGGGCGACAGGGGCAGAAGACCATGAGCAAGAACAGGAGTGCTGGGAGTTGCTGCTTGGGTGGGAGAGTCTCCACTTGGGGACCCTGAAGTGGTCCAGTTGTGGGATCAAACCCACTGTGGGTTTGGCATGACCTTGCCAGGACTTGTGCTGCTTTCCCACTCGTGTGGGAGGTGGATGGAGTCTGACAGGGCTCTGCCACCTCCTGCGTCTGAACTACAGTCATTTCTTTACTCTTCATGTCAAGCCCTGTTTAGTATTCAGAAATAGTGATCAATGCAGTAATCTGAACCCCCATGTAAAGGTACATGTGCACTCCCCATCTGCTCCGAAAGCTATGCTTTTTGCATTTTCCTCTGTCACCGACATGCTTCACCATGCCTTCTGAGCCTACTGCTTTGGTGCTTCCTTCTTCCCTCTTCCTTCTTAGCTTTCTTTTTCTTTATCATCTCATTTTTTCTCTCTTATCCTGCTATTTCACCTCTTGGGTGCACACATTCCCAGGCAAGTATCCAGAATATCCTTCACCCACGTATCATGTGCCAGCACCTCTGTTTTGTGTAGGAAGGTCTTCTATATTTGAAGTCAGGGCCATCTGTCTCAATGCTAAAAAAAACCAAAAAACCCAGGTTTATTGCAGTTTTCTGCAAGGGAAATGGCCACTGTTCTTCTGCATAACTTTAAAAGGAAAAATGTAACCCATTCAATAGTAATAATATTTGAAACTTCTATCCTATTTATCAGTTCTAAAGTTAAATCCTATTTCACCTACTGGATCAAATTTCCCACAGATCCCGTATGTTGGCAACTTCTTTTTAGTGGCTTCAGAATCCACTAGTGCTTTTTATAATCTGAAACAAATGAGTGCTGTACATAATGTAGGAGGCAGAGGAGGCTGACAATGCACGCATTCAAATGATGTGAAAGTGCAAGTGGGAAAAATATGACTGTGTTGGTAGAGCTTGTCACAGGGGGGTTTAGGCATATCATGTATTAGCAAATCATAGCTATTTTCAAGGCAAAAGAATGAAACTTCTTCAGAGGAGCAGAATTCCAGAAGGATGCTAATGAGTAAGAATTGGGTACCAGTGTTTAAATGTAATGTCATGGTTACTAGTTATTGTCCCTACTATATGGATATTTCCTAAGTGCACTGTGAGTCTTAACCAAATCACTTTTAAAACTGCATTTCCATTTGCTTCTCACTCTGTAAAATCCTCTCTAAAAAGGGACATTGACAAATGCATTGATAAGAATTAAAATACTGCTGCTGCAGCTGAAAATAGTTTATGCTTTTGATGTTGCATTTAAGCACAAACATAAATAAACAGGAAATCCTACAAAAACTATTGAGAGGAGAAACTCAGTATGAAGTAGAAATGTAACCTGTGCTACTCCTGGCCCTGGTTGATACTGTTGTTAAGAGCAAAATGCTGAAGAGTACTCCCTTGCAAGGAGGAACTGAAGCAACGCTGATTTTTTTGAATCACAAGTCTTGTGAAGAGTACTAATGGCTGCCCACATCTGGTGAATTGGATTAGAATCTAATTAACATGCAGAGTTTAGAAAACTTTATAAAGTTTCAAAAATAATGTCACAGAAAGAAATAGCTTAGCTAAAAATTCAGAGAAGTATTACTGAAATGTTCCTTTGGAGGATAAGTTGAAAGTAGCTTTTCTACTCTTTAAAGGTGTAGAATACATGAATGGTAACCTATTTTATTTGTTAACTTTTTCTGTTCAGATAATTTGATGTGTTTAAAGATGTATATTGTATCTAATTGGCCCTGTAGCTAAGAGTCCATCTGGAAATCTAGGCACATACTGTGAAAGATCAATAAAGTGATTTTAGTGTTTGTGAAAGCAGTTTTTATGGCCTAGTTTGTGCATCAAAAAGAATAATACACCTGTCCTACATTTGTGAAGTACCTCAGCAAACACAAAAGGATAGTGTATTCAGTTTATGTACTTAGTTTTTCAACACTGTGTTGTAATGGTGTTTCCAAGCAGAAACATATTTTCCCCTTTAATCTCATTCACTTACATATGCATTAACTATTCTGTGTAGCAAAGTAGTTAAATTCAGGCTGAAATGTGGTCCAAAGGAAAAATGGAGGCAGAAATTCCTTCTGTAATTCTTACTGTGGAGGAATAGAAAATCTTTCCCTGTGTCTCTAAGCTTAGGGTTTGCATGAGGACTGAGAAGCAGCCTTCTTGAAAAGAAAATGGTGATTTGTGAAATAGAAATTACAAATAGTTTAAGATGCAAATGTCTGCTTTTTTGTCTTCCCTCTCTATTACAATTCTGAGTATCTGTTCAGCTTAGGTATGCAATCTCTTTTTTCCTGTGAGACTGCACAGGGCTTATTTACAGAGCATATTCATAACAGTGCTTCAACTTGTAGGGGTGGAAAGTGGAACCCACTATGTCTTGTTAGTACATATTTTGTGTCCTGAAGGCAAAATCTTAAACAATATTTATGAGAATGCATCAGCATAACACTATGTGAGATGATTCAAAACTGTGGAAAAATTGCATTTCACTTCTGTAGGGCATCCCACATACTTAGTTGCTACACCTTGGATTAGCTGGGAATTTTTTATTTTTGTGTGTATATCTATACAGACACACATACACACACACACATATATATATATAATATTTTTCTCTTCGATCTATTTAGAAAAAAAATTAAATTCTGTCAACATCTGTGGTGATGTTACATTGCACATAGAGCATAGGTCAAAAGAAAGGAGGAGTATGTCTTTTGGGGAGAAAAGGGTTTATGTTTCTAAGCTTCCAGGCCCTTGAGTATTTCTGGACTTGAGTGGTACCTCTCTATGAGGAAGGCTCTCTGTAGCAGAACACAGGATATTTCTCCCCCGTTTGGCATCAGCTTTTGCAGCATGTCTGGGACCATAGTGGATCCCTGTGGGAAACTTCAGTGCTGTAGAATCATGGGCTCTGTCCAGGCAGGGCACTCCACCTAGGATGCAGTAGGATGCATAGGAAAACATGGGGAAACATTTACTTCTTCTCTCACCCTCCTCTATATCTACTTGCATCACTGTCCTCCAGTCATGATGTGGCTGGTGGCCCAGCTCTTCAGTATTTGGCATTAATTGCTCTCCAACCTTGACCTGAAAAGAATTTTTTCTTTTATGAATCCTAATCCTGTCTCCAAGGACAAACCTGAGAGCCAAGGTCCTTTTTTTTTTAATATCTGTGTGTCTGAATGAGTTCTGGGACTCTCGCATTTAGAGCAGAAAATTTCAACTAGCAAATTTCTACCATTTCCTGAGAAGACTGAAAATTACCTCTGCCCTGATACCTGCAGCAAGATTCCCCAAGTCAGGGCAGTGTTAAGAAAGTAGCAAAAATAGTAATGGTCCTTGAAATCAGTTTTGTTAGACTGAGTTAAAAGGACAGGAAAGGAAATGTGTGGAGCTCATCCTGCTTCATAGCACATCAATCTGTTGTATGAGTGCCAATAGTTTTGGGGTTTGTTTTTTTTTCAGGAGACTAATATAGAAGGCCAGAAACTATTTCTTGCCTACAAGCTATCCTGAGCATTCTCTGTGTCTTCCTCTTTTCACTGAAAGCTGAAGCGTGAAGCATATTCAGAGATGTTTCTATGCTGTGCACTTGCACAGCAGAAAACAGCAGTAGGTGGGATACTGGAAAAGTTAATAGCACTTACTCAATGTGGAGATGAGAAGGTAGTTTTGTTTCAGCAAGATAGTGACTCATGATGCCAAAATGAATGTAATGAGGATGGTTTATTTTAGCTTAGGTATCATACATACCTGTTGAGGTCTGAGATAAAGCAAGTGAACCCTCAGTAAACATACTGTCAGAGTTCAATACCCTGTAGTGATCCAAGTTGTAAAAGCCTGCCTCATCACATGAGAACACAGAGTGCTCTTTCTGGGGCTCTTTGAAAGAAAGAGTGGTGCCTTTGTTGGCAGGGTGCTGCCCTGTGCCAGAACACCACAGCGGATGGCGGCATGTGCTCTGTATTCATCGTTGGTCTGAATCCAGTGAATCTGAAGAATAAATGAAATTTGAGAATATTTCCTAGATTGGTAAGTGCTGTGATCAAGTCCCTTTGGGGCATCAGCAACATGAAAGGCACTACTTTACCCTGGTATGAGTTCTATTACTTCCTTTCTTCTTCACGCCCAGAGACCCTGAAGAGAAATTCTGCAGGTGAGACATAGTATTTCCAAATAAGTGGAGGGGGGTTTTTTTATCTCAGCTTTCTCTTTTCTTAGTTTAAATTCAGAGTTATGACACTGTTTTACCTGAAGTTTCTGTCAAAAGCCCCCATCCGTAAGAAGCCTAAAATCTCATTGCTGACTTTCCTGGACCTTTGTGGTGGATGTATCTCTTACCACCTGTTGGGTTGACCCTGGCTGGATACTAGGGGCCCACCAAAGCCAGTGCCCTCCTCAACTGAGTAATGCAGAGAAAATGCAACAAAAGTCTCACCGGTTGAGATAAGGAGACCTATATGTGAATGGAGCTGAGATCCGTTTTATTTCATTTTTTATGTCGAGCTGTTGTGGCATTTAATTGAACAACACTTCCAAAGGACTCATCTCAGAAAGTGCTTACAAAGTGAAGTTCTCTTTCTAGTGTGAGTGAGAAAACCAATCTCCATTTTGGTCTTTAAGTCCTCTTTTCTCTTTGCCTAGACTGCTTTGTTTCTCTCACCCATCTGTTAATGACCTAATGAAGGACTCTGAAAGGCCTCTTAAGTCCTTCCTACTTTTGCTCTGATATTAGACTTTTCTGTGGTAACATGTGGTGGCCTTGTCTACTATTTTGGTACCAAGTTGTGAAATGCCTCAGAGCATGGGAAAGCACATGTCCAACCTTCAAAGGCAATTTTTATGTGGTCATAGAAAAATAATGCCAAATAATGTGCAGTACTCTCCAGCCAGATTCCTTAGCCCCCCCTGAACAAACACATTAAAAGTGAACCTGTGGCTACTGGAGACTATGAAAAAGCTTTCCTGGGTGTCAAGTTGGCAGAGCTGGTGCATCAGAGAAGAGCGCAAGTCATTAGGGGTCAGACCCTTGGGCTGTAGATGCTCGGTGTTGCAGAGGACCTTTTGGTGAGAAGGGTGTGAGAGCCTCTGCTGGAGGGAGGAGGATGTCTGCGGTCAGACCTCAGTCGCTGCTGCGCAGTTGCCATATGGACACTGTACTGTGCCAGCACCAGGAACTCTGTCATTCTGGTGGAATTCAGTGAGTGAAACGCCTCTCCTGCCAGGTAATGCAGATCTGCAAGGGCCGGCACTCTGCGGGAGGGAGCGCGGTGCTGCGTGGGCTGCTTGGCACGGGGCAGGGTGAAAGTGGATGGTTGAGAGCAAAGTGCTCATGCACATCAGAGACTGTTGAGTGTCTTGAGCATTGCTGCAAAAGAAATCAAGAAGTAGAGATGAATCTTGAAACAGAACGTAAGAGTCTGAACAAAGCAGACATTTCTCCTACAAGACTCCTTCTGCAGGCTACAACCCAGGCTTTTTCTGGAGAGCTTTTATATCCACCTCACTTGCAAGCTGCCTGCCTGGGATCTCATTGGCATTCTGCTTTTCTACTGTAATCTCATGTTGTTAAGGAGTGTGATTTTTGTTCTTAGCTGTGCTGCATATAGAAGATTACATAAATACCATGGAAATTTTGGGAGAGAGAAGGCGAAGAAGCAGAAGCAGAAGAAAAAGAAGAAGAAAACCAAACCCAAACCACCAAACCCTTCCTCTAAGAAGCCTTTTGACTTTGTAATCTTATGTCTTCCTCTCAGAGAAATTGTCTTTAATGTAGGAGGAAAGCAGACATGTCTCTTTACCAAGAAGGCCACTGGCTTCCTAATGGTCCAACTGTGTTAATGAGCAATTACAGACAAACACACTGAGCTGAGGTAGATTTATTCTCCTAGCAGCTGTTGTCCAAAGATGTTTTGATGCAGGAGTTCTTTTTCCTCCACTTCTGTCTGTGTTGAACTCGTGTCATTTCCATCTCCTTCCTCCTGCCCTCCTTTCCCTGGTAAATAGCTAATCACTTTCTAGTTTGAAGCCATTGTGTGAAGGTTGTACTTCTGAGGTTCAGCACTCCTATTAAACCTAAGGATAATCCAGAGATGGGGAGAAGCGTTTGTTTTTTTTTTTTTTTTGCTTCTCCTTACAGCACAGTCGCTTAGTTTCCCATTTTCAAAACTGCTATTTTCAACAGTGTGCCCCTGGTGCAGGGGTAAAATTGAGCTGCACCCTTTCTGTTGGGTTACTGTGAATGTGTTCGAGTTCTGAAATCCTCGATGACAGAGTCTATGCAAGTGCTGAGGGCAGCCAGACAAGCTCACTGGGGGGTGGACCCTGAGCTGCAGTTCAGTGGAAGCACTGCACAGACGTTGTTGCTCTTTGCAATATCGAAAGATTGGCTTTTTCTTTTTCTTTTAAGTCTGAAACCGATCAAGTAATAAGATTTTATCAGTCGTGCATCCTTCTATACAGAAAGAGTGAAAATTTGTTAAATACGTTTGCAACTCGGGAGAGAGAGGGGGAATAAAACTTCAAACAGTGCTGCTAAAAACAGCCTGAGCTGCTTTTGTTTGGACTTGCAGAACGCAGCAGCTTAATGCCTCCATTGTATGCAGGGGGAAATATGCTAATTCAAAGCACATTTCCCATCAGAAGCCCTTTCAGGCCTGTCATCGCTGAGATATGAAGGATGATAAAAGCGGGGCGAAGGGGGAGGCCCGCACTCCGGGAGCGCGGCTGCCGGTCATTGTGCTGGGAGCGGCGCTGAATGGGGCTGACGAGCCCGCTCACCCGTGAAGCCCCGGGGCCGTGCGGGTTCCCATGGGCGCCGCCTGCCCCGGCCCCGCCGGGAGCCCTCCTGCGCCAGGGCAGGTCCCGGGGCGCTCCCCATGGCACCCCCGGGACGGGGCGAGGGGCTGCTGCCAAGGTGTGCAAGCACGGCCACCATCACCATCCCGCAGCCCTGTAACCTGGCGTTGCGCTCCGGGTAGCACGGACAGCTACTTTCTATTCACTTCAAGTGC
The DNA here is from genome assembly GCA_013398175.1 of Climacteris rufus. Taxonomy (NCBI): domain Eukaryota; kingdom Metazoa; phylum Chordata; class Aves; order Passeriformes; family Climacteridae; genus Climacteris; species Climacteris rufus. The sequence continues at coordinate 95,183 of VZRZ01006915.1, read as the reverse complement.
AATTTAACCTGAAATAACAGATTTTTCGTGGCAAGGCCTCCATCGCTCCCTTTCCAAGCTGAAGATGTATGCGCGGCAGTGGTGCTCGCTGGCTGCACCGCGCTGAGCTCCCTCTGTAAAGAGTCCGCCTTAAACTCGGGAAATGGGGGCTGCTGCCACTGGCGTGATTTTTTTCTTCCCAGTTATGCAACAGAAGGGAGTCTGAAATGCTTTTAAACTGTTGCCACATTTATACGATTATGTTTGAGGTTGAAATAAATACATTCATCAATGTTTGGTATGTATTAAAAATCTCTGAACACTAGTCTTTGAATACTGACTGATACGTGTGAAAGTCTAGAGTTTGAAATTTTGTTCCCTTCTCTCTTAAAGTTGTAAAAAGATCTTTAAATGGTGGGATTTTTCTCTGGACCCTGTTGTTCCAGAGCTGGAGAGATGGTTAGTTTACCCAGGAATACATTTTCTGTTTTCTTTTAAACAGGTGCTAGTGTTGTTTTATTGGAGAGAACTTGGGATTGAGTAAACTCGAGGATTTTATAACGTTGCTATGATATTTGCTTGGAAACAGTTTGAAATGGCAATGAAAATTCAGTTATAGTTGTTTGTTTGGCTCTATAAACCTGCAGTGTACTAATGGCAAATTAAACTAAGAAAATGGTCTTTTGATTGCATTTGCAATCTGGTGATGTTCTGTCTGCAGTAGAAGCATGTGCTGCAGTCAAACACACAATTCTGAAGACCATAGCTGCAAATACTTTTAAATATTTACAAATACTTTTAAAGCTGTGGCTGGTCTTCAGTTTCTTCCCTGTGCTAATAAACTTGTGAACAGGCAAGTTGGGCTGGACGATTTTGGCTGGGCTGTGAGCTTTTTCTGCAACCTGTGGGCAAGTCTCTGATCTGCAATGAGAGGAGCTCTGTCCCAAGTTGAGCAACATGCCTTTGATCACCTCCAGGACAGTGTGCACACAGTTGATGTAGTAAAGTTTTTTTTGATACAAAAAAACTTACAGACCAAAGAAAGAACCTTAGCCAGAGCCTTGGGTGTTGTTTCTGCCTTGTGCTTTTCCCATTGTTTTAATAATTTTTTTTCAATATGTCCATCCCTTCTCCCTTTCCCAGGTTCCTTAAGCTCCTTTCTTTTCCTCTCCAAACGATGCAGAAAGGTGGAGCAGATAATTGTACTTCAGGAATCTGTGGTGATGAGATAATATAGTGTGTAGGGCTACTGAGATCAAAAAAGCCTGGGGCAGTTTTCAATAGTGAATATGAGGATCTCCAGAGGAAATACATAATGAGCATGCTTGGTGTTACACCTGGGAAGCTCTGAGTGCAAGAGAAATGATTACAAATGTGCTGAAAACCAGGGAGTACAAATAAAACGGGATGGGAATGATACAAGGAACAGATGAAGAAAAGTAGATGCTAAATGAATTACACTCTGACTCATGACAAAGTGCAGAAATTATGCCTTTCAGCTGTTTAAAACAAGTGAATGTCATGTTTGGAAAGAAGCAGAAATGGGGATGTAACTAGGCAATGTTGGGGTGGGATAGCTCAAAGGAGAGTCTGGGAGGTTTTCAAGCAGCAAGACTGGAGGCCATTTCAGAGGCTGGGATTCTGCTCCTTCTGGAGAAGCCGCTCCTCCTGCATTGACTGCAGCCGGGGCCTGGCCATTGTGCAAGCCTTCCTTTGTGCCGAGCCTCAAAACCTGCCGGGCCACAGAATGGCTCTTCTCGCGAAACGATTGAGAGGCTCCAAGCTTGAGACACTTAGAAAATTAGGCGAGACAAAGCGTTGGAAATCTATACTCTGGGGAATAATCCTACCCTGGCAAGGGCTTTTACTTGACAGGCTATCTGGGAATCCAGGCTGAAAGCTGCTACTTTGTCCTTAACTCACCCTATAGCACTTTTGTCTCGGAGCTCACTTTGTATGCAGCATCACCCACTGCTGAGGTTCGGCAAAAATCGAGGCGTGACATGATCCAGACGGAGCTCGAACCGCACTCGTTGTTAACAGGTTAAGTCATTCCCTGTTTATAAAGGTGGGGTGGGGTTTTTTTTCTTAATTGTGCTGAACTCCCTGAGCGCGCGTTTAGGTTTTTACGGGCGCAAGTGAAAGACCTGTTAAACACTTGAGCAGCCGTTGTTTGTTGTTCACCGGCGGCGCTCTCCAAGGCTTTGCAAAGCGCAAAAGAACCACTGCGTTCGACACGACTGGGATCCCAATCGCTGCCGCCAGAAAGAGGGGATTGGACAAGCTAGACCGGAGAAGTTGCCTGGCACATATTTAATAGTCGATGAGTTAATTGGACACTCTCAACGTGGAACTTGTTAATGTCCTGCTGCTTTCCTAATGAGGATATCTGCTCTTGCAAAGAATGCAATGATTAATTGGGGACCCTGTCGTTAGTGTCTTAACTGAGGATTTCATGACTAGTGTCTTGTGTGTGAACAGAAACCGTATTTGCAATTCAACAGACAGTCCAGTGCTGCATGACAGAACTGGTCCAGGATCTTTCCCAAAGTATAGTTTAATTACACTAGAATGGGAATTTTCTGTATCGGGAAAACAGCTATAGTCATGGTGACTTACAAGGTGCTGAAACTTCAAACAATGAATTTCAGTACCTCATACTAATCACTATTTTAATGCTTTCTTTTATGTCAACATTTTGACTGTCGAGTTAGCTGGGCTTTTTAAAATGTTGATACACAACTGCCCAATAATCCATGAGTGGGTCTAGGAGCAATGTAGGGCGGAGCCTTGGGCTGGCAGGGCCAGCTCTTCAAGCTGAGATTTGGAGATGAGCAGGTAATGGTGCTCCCAATGCGTGGTTTAGCTCTGCTGCAACCTCCAGTCTGATCTTGGGTAACTTGGTTCCTGGTCCTGAAACCTTGAGCTGGAGGAGTCTGGAGGAGTCTGTAGCACTGGGATGGCTGTGCATTCACTATCAAACTGAATACCTATTGCATGACACTGTAAATTTGTATGCATTCCTCATAGTGGTTCCACTGATGCTCATATGGTTTTCTGCTCAATCAAAATGTGGATATAATTGTATGCATTTTCTTCATATACATATGAATAAGCACACATACAGGTTTTCTACATGTGGACATGCACACACATATCTACATCTATGATTTATGCACAGAATCCTTCATGTCATTCTAGGAGGATTCCTCATCCTTGTCTCATCCTCATCCCCATGTGTACCACCAGTATGGGTTACCCAGTGCAAGGTACCTTTTTGTAAACAGTGCCCCTGGTTTCTTTTTGGGGAGCTGTAGGGTTTTGCATTTCATTTGATTTCCCTGCTTTTTTCCATGCTTTGTGGAAAGACTGGACTGAAGCCAAGACTGAAGAACAAAAGGAGCGTTAAATAGATGAGAGATTGTAGGTGGGATGCTGAAGTCTATGCGAAGAGTGGGAGGGCAATTTTGAAAATCAGAACTGGATATAAAGTTAACAGAGGATTGTCTGATTAAATCTGACTTTGTGGAGCAAAAGGATAAGTTTGTGTCAAGGCTGAATTCAGTGACATTTATTTATAGATAGAGAAAAAAAAATCAACAGGTAGCCTCCCAGTACCAGTCCTGTCTCAAGCTCTCATGTTTTGAGATGAGCAGCTGTATTAGCAGGAGTATATTATAATGATACCTTTGCTGCCTTCTAAATTGCTGGCAGAAATAGCTCTTCTCCAAGTACAAGAGGCACTTCTACTTGAGTGCTGGCAAGTGTGACATAAATATCTAGGATGCTATTTCAGTATGTCCAAGTATTCAGAAGCTCTAGTTAGTTTTCTGAGACGGCAGTAGGCTTTGACAACAATATTGGAGAAGAGAGTTGACCGCAGAAATTAAGTATGTTGGATTCACCTCTTCAAGGTGCAGAGTTCAGGCAAAAAAGACAAAAGGCTTGAGCGTATGATTTTCCTGCTGCATTGCAAGGCAGAGGCATGATACCTGAGAATCTGCCCCCAGTTGTGATGGACAGAGGGAGCAGAAAAAGGTGGTTATGTGTGCCAAAATCAAGAACTTAGCCCTTAGAATTACAGAGGAGCATTTGAAGTACTGTTGAAGGCTTTATATATTAGTCATGTATGTGAGGATCTTGGCACTGATGAAGGGAAAGATGTCTGCAAGACTGGGTAACTCAAAGCCTTGATTTGCTACCTCATTGTAAAGTTAAAGCATTTCAAACCTGCCATGCAGTACACTTGTAGAAAACTATGTTTGTTACCATAAAATTTTTGAGCTGGAGTAGAAGCTGAAGACAGCTATCGGAGCTGGAGCTCTGAACACTTGCTTCATGAAAGCTCCTTCTGGGGGAGATGCTAGGAAGTATTTGCTTTCATTTTCTGTATTTTCATGCTCTTTCTACTGTTGTCTGAATGGGCTTTAGTTTGTCAGCATGTTTCTTTCTGGCTTGCCAAAAGCATGGTGCTGCTCCAGGCAGCCTCACAGGAGAGGGATGCAAGAGGTGATGTTGCTTCCAGCTTAGTTTCAAAGGTATCCTATTTTGTTTTCATTTTTGTTGCCTTTCTCCAGAAGTCTTTGGCATGGTTGAGACTCTTGTATTTTGTCTGTCAGAGTTCTGAATTATTTTCCCCAGAATTTTTTTTTTTAATCCAAGCTTCTTACACCCAGAAAAATGTTACTTAAGGCCATTAGTTAGATTAGATAAATAAAATCTAGCACTTTAAAAAATTATTTATCTCCTTCTGTGCTGTTGACTGCCTTTCATAAGCAGAAATGGAGCTCTTACCTGCTTAAGAATACATCAAATTGTCTTTCATTTTGACTTTCATTACAGTTCTCCAGGCTTTCTTCTTTGGTAGCCTTCACGTCTCTGCAATCTGAGTCATCTTTGAGACTAGAACTTGATGAGACCTAGCTACTGGAAAAACCTTACAGAACCATGTATTCAGTTTCTAAGGGGTTTTTTTCCTCCTTTGTGTTCCAACTAAATGTTAGCCATGCTTGTATGCTCTGCATCTGGGCTGTTTTATTTATTCTTTTATTCTCACCAGTGGCTGTGGCTGCAGTGGACCAAAGCAGAGGAAACAGGCAGGCTGGACAGAGAAAAGTATGTAACCCAACAACTGAGTGACATCTCCTTTGCCTGCTGTTAGCCACCAGGCATTTACCTTGGTAGCAGTCATTGACATCTTCATGTGGCTTTATTAAAGGGTCACAGCACTGGTGTCTTCACACTGTTAAGGTTTGTTTACTTTCCTGGACTTAGCTCCTCTGGTTAACTTGATGATTTTCTTTGGTTGCAGAGATAACCACTATCCATGCTTAAGTCTTTATTTTTGCTCTTTCTTACAGAAATCCGAGATTGAGACCCCTAAGTGCAGTGCAGACTCTGTGTTTTATACTGTGGTAAAAGTGCAGGGATTTTCCACTGTCATGTGTTAATTAATTTGGATCTCATTTTCCTAGTAACCTAGTATGTCTGCAAGAACAGATCCCAATTTTTTTTAAGTATTTATCAGATATATGACTGCTGCACAACTGTAAACTTGTTGTCATGCTTTGATTTTATCCACATGGAATGTTTGTCTTCTTTTGCATAAGTGTTTGGATTGGGTTTTATAAGCAAGTCTTTGGTAACTGGTTTAAAGTTGGTCTGAACACAAACAATTACATTGCACTGAGATGCTTCATGTGTATTTGTTCTTTCTCTGAAATATTTTTCCCTATTTTCTGAAAAAAAAAAGTATCCTACAAGTTGTCTTCAAAATTAGTTGTTTGGACTATGTGTCAGTCTTGTTTGAGGGACAGTCTCTGTACTTTAGCTTCTAAGTCTTGGATCTCAGACAATCTCAAATTGCTCTTCAGCTGTGTGAGAACACTCTTTATTACAGCTCTGTGAAGCCTTTGTAGAAATGGCAAGTGTGTATTCATCTCCTGAAAGCTTGTGAAGAATTTGCTGTAGCTTATGGTAGAGCTTCTCAGCCTTCGGGAATGTAAACTACATTCAGTGACATTAAAGATAGATGTTCAAAAGGAACTAGCACATGAACAGAGTAGGGTTTTGAATATATTTTTTAACTTCCGCAATTATGCTATTTTAATTGACTGAGCAAAATTATTAAATGTGTGGTTTGGGTTTTTTTTTAAACCTAGATAAAATAGATTTAAACTTTTTTTTTAACTATTTTGCACTGAATGTGACTTGGTCTTTAATGACTTCACATACTTTCCTCCACTGTTATTCATCCTGAGGTTTGGCAGTAGGCTCACAGCTGTGCTTTAGCAACCCTTGCTGCTCAGCCCCTCTCCTCATTTTCACTTTTATTTTGGTTTGCAAATAGAATGCTGGGCTGAACTCCTCAAATGTAATTAGCTTCCTCCCCTGGCTGCTGGTCATTTAAATCAGCCTGGTCTGTACAAGCAGGTTTTTACTGAATATCAGTGTTTAAAAGATTTTTTTTTTTTTTAATTTTTGCCTTTGTGGCTTAGTTATTTGCTGTGTTGTAATAGGCATAAACTTGATGTGTCCCAGTCTTATCACATATTTTGGAAAGGATGTATCTGTTTAAGGGAGGAAACACTGAATGAGACAACTTGCTGGCTGAGATTAATGCTTGAAGCACAAGATCAGCACCCATGTTAGCACTGGAGGAATGATTATATAGTTCATTTTATCTTCTGTGTTTACCAATGATGGGACAGAAGTTTGAAAATTAAGAAATTACTTAGGATGATAGGTGCTTAAAACCTATCATGCACTGCAGCCATGCAGAAAATAGTAAGAACGGATGGGAGAAAACTTTACACTCATGCATCACTTGAAGCTTTTAGAGAACAATTTAGTAGGTAAAATTAATGCTTTTGAATAGTTGGGCTTGATGGTTTTTGAAATCTTCAGTTCAAATTCTTGTGAAGTTGATTCTGGTATTATGTGCTGATTTCTTCATTGCTTGTTTGAAGGGGTTATCCTGGGAGACAGTAGAGGAAATAATCTCACAACTTTTTAGTTCTGGGTTTCTGAAACATCAGCTCTGAAGTCCTCAGCCTGCCTAGCAAATTCTGTTCCCCAGCAGGAAAGCATGCAGCTGTTTGAAGGAGTAGTCTCACTGGTACAGAGTGGAGGGCCCCATTCCTGGGTTTCCACCAGGGACAGTCTGTAACCAAAGGTTCTGTCTAATGTATTTTCTGTTAAAATAAAGGAAATTCCAGATTATGTTTGTATTTTCTGTGTATTTATACTGATAAGTGTATTGATATTTGTCTCAAAATAAGTGTATTTGATATTGATATTATTTGAATTAGGTTATGAACAGGTCTTTTGTAACTTGGGGTAGTCAGAAGAGAGGTTTCAACCTTTGAAAGTTTTAGACCTTCTAGCCTAAAAGCAAAGATCATTAAGAAACAGAGATCTAGACTATGACAGAAGTGAGCAGAAGTACCAACTGCACAATGAGGTGTTCCAAGAAGAGAATTTGATGTCAGAAGGAGTTAACTGCTTTGACCAATAACTAAAATTTTTGTGATTTTCAGCAAGTAGGGTGTATTTGGTATGGATTTTTCAGTCTTACTGATGTTGAATGGGGAAAAAAACACTCTTTGTAGAACTATTTCTTTGTATAATCATTATCCCAACCACTTTTAGTAATGGTTAAAAGAATGTTGCAAACACATCACCCATGCTTTCACCTTTCAGCTGATTCTTTTAGGGAGTGTGTTTGCAGTGCATGGTTTGCTGGGGAGGGATTTCAGTATGTGGAGAGGAAGACAGGAGAAATAAGCCTTGTCGTGTGGTTTGAGGTCTCTGCTTCGGCTAATGATTTGATTATTACCTTCAGGAACCCAACCCCTCATGTTGGTTCCTGAGGATACTTCATGCCATCTACAAATTAGCTTCATCCTGCTTATAGAAAGGTCTGCTGAGGTGGAAGCTTCAACTGCAGACTTTTCCCGGACTCCAAGGAAGCATTTTAGGTAAATGCTTGACATCAAGTTTTGATGCTGTGATACAAAACCTTAGGAAAAGTTCAGGACCTCTTGACAGCTGGGCTGAAGTCTGAACAGTAATGCCCAAAGCAAAGTAACAGCTGTGTTGGCTGTGGTGAGAGAAGAGGGTTTGTGCACTAATTTCTTGAAAGAGAAGGGAACTTTCTCTAATGGTTGGGTCTGATTTTTTTTGTGCTTTTCACTAGGCATCTAGAAATAAAAATGCACAGCAAAATTGTGGGTGTAGTAACTTCAATCAGAGGAGGCTAAATTGCAGCTACAAATCTTTGGACTGCTTCCCTCTTCCCACTCTCCTGTTTGAATCTGTTATAGGGAACATGCAGCGTGTAGGCTTTAACATCTCCAGCATTTGCTGAATCTGCTGGGCATCTTTGCAGGCTGCAGAACTGGCTGCAGTGGCTGGACCACACAGGCCATTACTGCATGCTTGCTCCATCATCCTATACACAGAAAGGGCTGCCTTTGGGCACGTCTGCCCTGCACAGCGTGTTGTACTGGGAGGCATTGAGACTAGCAAAGCGATAGGCAAGGTTAATTAGCCTCAGTACAGTACAGCCTTAAATGTGTCAGTTGTCCTGGGTTTTGGGAAGGGAATAATACCCCCACATGGTGTTGCCCTGCTCTGTGGCTCCCCAGCACAGGGCTGCTCAGAGCGGGCTGGGGACACCTAAGGTCACCTCGTGCAGTACGACATTGGCATGTCTTGGGTTTGTTGCTCCCAGAGCCAGGTTCGTACACTTTTTAGATCATGCTGCAGTCTGTCTGGATTTAGGGGAGTGATCAAACGTGCTGAACAGCAACTCTGTGCTCACTCCCAAGCATGGCTTTGGGTCTCTAGTGGCAGAGCTCATTTTAAGACCCAAGCTGTGTTTTCTTAAACATTTTATCCTTTAAAGTGTTGCACGTGTATTTGAGGTGCTCGAGCTTACTTCCTGTCTCCTTGCTTGATTTTTTTCTTACTTTTTTTTCCATTGTGCTTTCGAGTCAGAGAAAGAATTTACATTTTCCATGTACAAACATATATGCCCACTTTTGCTTTTATGCTTCTCTCACAGAGTCTTTTGCCGTGGGTGAGCGGAACTCTCGGCAAAGAAAGCAAACAGAAAGAACAGACCCATCACCCCCCACCCCTTGAAAGAGCAGAGGGCATGTGGAATAAATCAAAATGCAAAGCATAATAACAAGGTCCCATGGGAAAGGGAGCCTTGTGATTGTGTGCCGGCGTGCACTCCCCTTAGAGACGGCGGCCGGGGGCCTCACCCCACAGCGGCCGGGGGCTCCTTTCTTTCTCACTTGCGTGAGGAGAGCAGAGGGCAGGAGGAAGGGGGCGCGAGCGGGTGATGCTGCTCCCCACGGTGTGGCAAGCCGAGGCACAGGATGGCTATTTTATAGCTGGGGACCGTGGTGACGTATAGCTGAGCGAGCTGGCACAGCTCCTCGTGGACCAGTCAGCGGAGCGAAATTGAAGCTGACAAGACTTTTCTGGCATTTTGGAAAGGACTGTAATCTACTGTAGGGGAGAACAGAGCCGCTCAATCACCGCCGCTGTAAATAGGAGACGGAAGGGAGTGAGAAAGGAGGCGAAGAGAAAAAGTGCTTGCTGGGGGGGGAGGGGGGGCGGCATTTTTGGTGGATGGTATGAAGCCAGCCATGGAAACTGCAGCGGAGGAAAATGCAGAACAAAGCCAAGAGAAAAAAGGTACCCAGGGGTCTAACAATAGCCTGTTTAAATCTTTTCATTCAGGGGGCTTAAAGAGGTTTAGGCCAGTTTTGTCACTTTTTCAAATAGCTCTTAAACAATCATTACTGCATCTTCGGGCTTTCAGCCGTCCTTTCCTGCATGGCTTGACAACAAATTAATAGAGCATCAACCTTTCTGTCTGTGTCTGTATTTGCTCTGAATCTGTCCTAACCCTACCCAAAATGATGCTTGCAAAAGAAGTCTTGTTATTGCTGCGTCTTTGACAGATTTCGGTTAATTTGGTTTACAGAGGTAGCGTGTGCCTGTGTGTTTGCATGTTGTTTTCAGAGCCGTAATCTGGTGTTTTCATCGAGACTAGCCGTGTAGCAAGGCTTTGCAATGGAGTGTGGGAGACCTAGGTTATAACAACATATAATAGATTATAATGTCACACAAACCTTCGTGTGGTAAGCTTGATGCCAAATGCTACTCTTATTTTTAAAATTCCTTTTCCATGGTGGCATCTGGCAGATTTCGCTGTTGTAGAGATCTGCCTGCACTATGATAAGGGGGAACAATGCAATGAGTTTTGCAATATTGCATTTCAGGATGTGTTAATCACGGAGAATTGCTGCTTAATGGGGAGAACAATTCCATGGTAGTGGTTCTGTGGTAGGGAGGTGGCAGAAAGAAAGGTTCTTCATCCATCCCAGATTTACAGGTGATTCTGTTTGGTCTGGAGTGCTAAACTTCAGGGCGTAAATTCAACTAACAGGAGATATTTTGTTTCTGTGTCATATAATTTATGTCAAGTAACTGTTCCTCTTCAGTGTAGCAGACTACTGTACAGATCATAGCAATAATTTTTTTTGCTAAATGATACAGCAGTAACAAAATCATTTAAATTCCCTGTCTTTTTACGTGAGTCATAGTATATTTTTTAACCTGTTGTGTATCCTTTGTAAGCAATCTTGAATATCTCATCTGAGTATCTCAAAGGCTTAAGCAGCTGATAAACAACTAATTTCCCCAAGTAGAATTCTTTCATCGATTGTTAAGCAGTTCAAATATAAACATGATAAATCCCAGGACTGTCCAGTACCAGATTTTGTTTTCCTACTTTGAATCTGAGTCCTGCTACACACTTCATATAACACGAGCTTCAGTTTCAAGTAAATGAAATTTGTCAAGTGATTAGACATAGTACTACATAATCCCTTAGGGATTTCACAAAAGGAGGTCCACTGATGAGAGATTAAACTCTGAAAGCCATTAGTGTATGTGGACAATAACCCACCTCACTGCAGATTTTGAGTAATTAATGTACAAAATGTCCTGAATATATTGACTATAAAACCACCTTGAATTGATAGATCATTCTTCCAAAATTGCAGCATTTTTTTATTCTGATTGATGAGCTTCTTTTAAGCTGGTGGAATTCTTGTTACAATAAACACCAAAGAAAGTTGTCCGTATGCATTAGCAGCTGTGCGAAACAAAATGTGTTGCTGAGTGTGTTTATCATGAGTTTATGGTTTCCCTTTTGTTTTGGCAAGGATGAAAGCACAACATGTAGAACAGTAAATCTGCTTCCCAGTCAAGGTGGTTGATCTGTTGCTTTCATGAGATGCAAGCAGAGGAACCTCCTATCTTAATGTTACCACCATTTCCTAGTTTTTTTCTATGATAATTTTATACTTTGGATCTGTTACATAGGTATATGTATGTAACACTTCTAGGCTTTGTTCTTGCCAGTTCTCTGATTTCTGAAAGTAACACATGGTCTCTCACATTATGTTCTGTATTTCTATTCACTTGAATTCTCAATATGTTTCACAGCAAATTAAAATGTGAAAAGCTGAAACAGTCCTACTCCTAATTTCTACAGCAAAATAAATAGCCGAGATCTCCCTGCAAAGTTACTGCTGTGAAGTGGTCATGTAGGAGACATATTTGGTTTTGACAGACAGATTTTCCTAAGTGATAAATCTGTCAAGTCCAGTTGGATTTTCAGATGGGCTCAGCAGGTATCAGGTACCTCTCAAATGGCAGAATTTTTCAAAAGGGCTTTTTCACCAGCAGCTCTCATGGAGGAAAATAGGCTTTTTCTCTATGTAAAGAAACTTGCAGTAAAATGCTGTTGCTTCATTTGGGGTGTAAAAGAGAAGATGACTCCTCCATTTACTCTCTGGACTGGACCTCTTACTTCCATGCATGCTTACCAGGCTTTCAACATTTAATTCCCCCACTAGGATCCCATTTGGACTTGGTAATGGCCATCCTTTATGAGATGCCCTAGATCAATGATTTCAAAGCAACTGCCACAACTTGAAGCAGTTGAAATGCTATCACAGGGTCTTTAACTCTTCCTGCTAGAAATGAATTGCAAAGCCTAAGGAGATAAACCATCATCTGAAGGGATTTGGGAGATGCTGCTATTGCTAAGACTGAGCAAGGGAAGATCCTGAACATTCTGCTTTGGGTATTCAAGTTCACAGTATGCTTTGCTCTCCCAGGTTCTGGGGGAAGTAGCTGCCTTTAACTAAGAGCAAATCCTACTTTTAAGCTAAGAGTTTTTTCCCTGTACCCAAATTTTAAACTGCATGTTTCTGGGTTGTCTTTTCAGTGCAAGGATCTTCTTGATGATTTTCTGCAGTTTTGTGGAATAAATACTTGGAGGAAGTTGGGCTAGAGCTAAATGCTATCTGTATATAGGGCTCCCTGTGCTTGGGAGAACCCTGGAGAGCAATGCTGCCAGAGCACTTGGGGTGAGCAGTGAGGTCTGTTTTCAATTTGAGCACCTAATGCAGTCGTATGTGAGCGGTGTCACACAGGTATTGGTTTGCGTTTCCCATCTCTGTGGCAAATGTGGATGGCCAGCTATTTTGGATTGCAGTGTAGCTGAGACAATTTGTACAAGCTAATGTGCTTTATGAATACTTACTGATTGATAAATGAAAATTATTGAAATTATTTATATTTTTAAAATTTGCTAAATTGTATAGAATTCCCATTCTATCTTTTAATAACTATTTTCATGAATCCACTGCCTGGTTCAGGCAGTGATACTACCCAGCTGATGGATTCAGTGTTTATCTGACATTTGTTTCTCTGCACCCAGATGAGTGGCTGCTGCCCCAGTTTTTTTAATTGGAATTGGAACAACCCCCATGTTGATGGAGATAAGAAATAAGTCAGCTTTATGCTGTATATCAGCAGCCCTTATCAGAGGAGAACACCATGAAAGCTGAAGCAAAATGTTTAACAGATACTTTGCAGGGCTGCAGGACAGATTGGATGCATTTTAAAGATGAAGGTTTACAAATTATTACAAATGACAGGGTTTATCTTGCAGGCATTAAATTAAATCAAAACGTGAGGACTGGGCAGGCAGATTTACTGAGGTGGAATAAATAAGAAAAACGAAATGCCGTTTTGCATCAGCAGTGAAGGATATAGATCCTGATACACATTAACAGAGACAAGAAGTTTCCCTTTTCATTTAACTGTGAGATATACTACCAAGATGCAAAATTAAAAAAAGAAGAAAAAAAAAAAGAAAATAACCCCCAACTGTGGATGACCATGGTGAATTCACCAATTACACATGGGATGGAAGAAAGCCATTGTACTAGGGTGTAGTTTCCTTATAAGAATACATATGATGTTCAAATTGCTTATGCTACGCTGAGGAATAAAGACCAGTCTGAGCAGCTGTACCAAAGGTTCCTTTTAATTGGCTCTTCCCTGCTAATGTGTTCTTGATGAAAGAAGACCTCGTGCTCAGTAATGGCTGTGAGCTGTATTTTCATGTTATATGAAGTGATGTTTCAGCTTTTAAGGTCTAAGTAGACAAGTATATGCTAGTCAAAAATAGAAAATACTTTTCTTCTCTTACCCTATTGCACACAGTTGTACAGTTGTGTTTAAAGGAAGCTGTAGAATGCAATGTGAGAAAGGAATGAATTGTTCCGTTTATTTCACTTTTACGAAAGTTTTTTTTACACAGTGAGCTTATGACATTTTGATGCATCACAGATGTATTTTTCATTACAATAAACTGAAAAAAAGTATTTTTAAAAATATATGTTACAATCACTAACCAAAACTTCAAATGTACCACCTTCATGTTAGGCTCACACAGTTATATCAGAGCTGTCAAGCCATTCAAAGATTTTTAGTAAGCTGCACATTTTCCCCATTTTATGCAGTTCATTAGTGTTTCAGATCCACTGAAAACAATAACTGCTCTAAGGCCCTGAAGAATACAACTGTAGGAAGAGAGGTCCAGCCCAGGGAGAATCTGGGACACGCGATATTCTGGGGATAATAATTTGGCAGGCTTAGTGATTTAGGTTTTAATGAATAGGATTTGGTTTCTAAATAGGAGGGGCTTGAAAAATACTCAGTGAATGTACTCATACTGGTCTGAATAACCTCATGAAAGCAGAAAACCTAGACATATGTGCCATGGGATATGGTAACGGGGGGTGGGGGAAACCCAGATGGCACTGTATGTGCACAATGGATTTTGCAGCAAGAGCAAAGGGGCTAAAGAGGGGAGCAAAGAGGGGGGGAAGGTCTCCTTCGGTTACTCTGATCCTTTCCCATTTTCTGGCCAGCCTTGCTCCTCATGCAGTATTCATCACCAGACCATCAGTGATAAACAACACCCTCTCTTTGCTCCCACAGACTCTTTATCAGCTGAGACCAGCTGAATGTCAAAGCTGTGTGTTCTCTAAAACCATATGATATAGGCAGCAAGTGTGAGGATATTGGGCACCAGGAATTTTATTACAGGTGTGCAAGATGATTCATTCCAATGCATATGGAACACCACAGTGGCCATCCGTGTGCCTGCATGGTGTGGCATGTAAACATTGTCAGTTCTGTAGCTGCTGTGTCTGTCCAGGATTGAGGACAACCTGGTTCTGGCAGGAGGCTTCGAGCCATGGGAGCTTGGCTGTGGGTGGAGGGTATTGTAAACTAGACCAGGGATTTCAATTAGTGCAGTTAGTTCCTCAAAAAGCAAAAGGTAAAGAAGTCCTTTAAACCTGTTTCCTTTCCCAGCTCTTCGGGGTACAGAGTTAAATTCCAATTGATACGGACTGTGTGTGGTAGTTGTTATGCCACTGAAGACTGGGGAGCTTTTGACCTGGTGGTGATTGGACCTGGGTGACCCAGAAAAGTCACCCAGAGATACTCTTCAGCTTCAGAGGTTGTGCCAGGCATGCACTAAGGGCTATCAAACAGCCATTGCTAAGTGGCTCTTTGCAGAGCAGCAGAAAAACTGAGATTCCTTATGGAGTTGGAACTGCCTCCTAATGAAAGGAGCCCTGTTACTGCAAAACCAGAAATTGCTTATTAAAAAAGCCAACTCCACAGAATATTTTCATTTACCGAAATGATGCTACAAAATTTACATTCTGTCTCTGTGTTTCAGGGTTTGATGTTTGTACAACAGCACACAGGTGACTTCACCAGCGTTCCCCCAGGCAAAGGGCTAGAAAGGGAGCTCTGCTGCTCGGAGCAAGTGCTTTTTGTAGCCACTGCAGGAGAAATCTCAAACTGTGGCTTCAAGCTAGTAGGATAAAATCTTCTTGTTGTCAAAGGTTTGGTTTAGATGCTGCTGCAGTGCAAATGAAGAAATCTTTTCTTTTTGGAACTCTTTGTGGCTGGTTATTTTTAATTTTTAAAATTTTTAAAAATCTGTATCTGTTACCAGTGTCCGCTAAGTAGCTTCAAAATAGCAGGGAGCAGACATTGGGGAGGCAGAGGAGAGGAGGTATGCAGTACTAGTGAGGAATTTTGTTGGTTTCCATTTTGTATCCAATGCAATTATTATGGCATTCTATGTGATCTCATGAGCAGGATTGTTCCTCTGCAGCCGGAGGAGATTGTATCATTCTGAGTGTGTACAGTCATTTTGGAACAATACTTTCAACACATTTTGAATTTTTTTATGCTCATAAGATGTGGGATTTGTCTTTCCTAAAAGAAATGGTAAGCTATGAAACACGGAATAATTTCTTCTATGGAAGATTTCCTGATACCTGTTTGTTGGTTTGTGTGTGAGATGTAGAGAGGAGAAAATTACCAAGCCACAGAGTATCCTTTAGAGAGCCTTTGATACTAAATTTATATTCAAGACCCAAAAGACCCTTTTAGTACTGGAGTTTATTTGCTGATAAAGAAGACAAACAAATTCTTGTTTTAAATCTCTAGGTCCAACATTTGGATTCAAGGCTAACATTTTTTCTCTTCTTGACATATGCAAATGTAGCTGTGCCAATCTCTTCATTGCACGAGCAATAAAACCCCATGAGAGAGGGACCAGGTCCAGGACCTTACTCACAGGCTAGAAATTTATGGCATTTCTATTTCTCCTGCCCCCTGAAATTTTTCTCTGATCTAGTCTATAGCAGATGAGGTTTTCATCATCATAACCTTCACTTTCTCCACGTGCCCAAACGCTGCTGAATTGGTTTCAATTCAGCCAGAGAGGGTGGTTGCTTTCTCATTTAGCCACCGCAGAGGAGGACTCTGAAGCATTTTGAATATGGATCTGTCAGTCTCACCCTGACAGCTTTGACAAGGCCATAGTGGTGCCAGCAGGGAACATGTAGGTTCAGAATTGGTTTGAAGTTGTTTCACCAATGGCCTCTTCCAGGGGGCTCAGGAGCCCTGTGGCAGTGAGTGTGCAGTGAGTGTGCAGTGAGTGGGTGAGGTGAGTTACTGCATCTGGGGTCTTGTTGCTGGCCTTCATCGGAAAAGACAAGGAGAAGTAGGACTGCTTTTCTTGACCACAAACCTGGAACAAATCTGTTTTAACACACTTGGTCCAGATTTTTGGTGATGAGCAGAGCCTCTGTGAAATAAAGCCTACAAATTTTTATTTTTTTAATGTAAGAAAGTAACAGAGCAAACCTTTGTGTTTGCCTACCTTTACATAACGCAATAACCTTTTTCTTTGACAGCATTAGAGTCTTTTTAACAACAGGTAACATGGTTTTCTCTTACTTTCCCTTCCTTTACTTCTGGAGCAGAGCTTTTTGCCATGGACAAAGAGAGTGAGACATGAGAGTGGGTTGGGGTAAGGAATAGAGAGTCCTTCCTTATGTGTTTTAACTCAAATCCTAGGTGGAGTTTCAGCTATCCGACCTTTCTTAACACCTATGTGAGCATTTCCGTGTTGATAGTCCCTCCTAATCCCTCCCTTGACCTGTAAGGTTACATTGTTTCAGTTCTGAAACGACAGTGTGGTTTTTGGGGGCTCTTGTTTTTAAAGTTAAATGACTGAAAGTACTGAACCTAAACTTACTGGTGACACTGACTTTTTACCACCTAAAATTGGCAGTGATCACCAGACCAGAAATGGAAATTGGCAGGTACCACTGGATGTACAGGAGTTCAAGGCCACACCGGTACCATCATGTGCCAGCATTGAGAGGCAATATTAGTCCTTTGGGGATTCAAGGTAAATAAAGGGCTGGGTGAAAGGGAAATGAAGAGTTCAGAAATGGTAGTAGCATAAACTTAATGCTTTGCATTAGTCCTAACAATTTAAGATAAACGTTCCTCTGTTTTTCATGTTTTGTTTGTTAAGGCTGTAAGGAGTCTACTTCTTTTGTTTGAATACTTGACATATTAAATTGTTAATGCTTGAAAGACAATAATGGGTGGTGAGGGACAGCTTCCTTTTAACTGTGCTGCCCAATTGCTTCAAATCTGTTTACGGATGAGATGAAGTAGTATGGGGGTATATACAGATGAATCTATCAGACTCATCAGCCACAAATGCAGAAATGACACTAAAGCAGTGACAGCACATCTGACTTACTGGTATCCTACAATATGCTTCCTAGACAATATTCTGTGGTTTGGTTTTCATTTTTTCTTTGCTAGAAGCACTAAGTGCGTATGTCAGAGTCTAAAGGAGGATTTCAGGTGAGGCTTTAAAAATGGTTTGGTGATTCTACATGCCTGTCCTTTCAATGTCTGGCTTGAGACCTCAACAGATCCTATTTCGTTTTCCTGGAGCTTTCTTTTAAGCGTCTGTGAGGGAATTTAGTTTTGAAGCACCTCAGAAAAGCACCTGAAATCAAGCCTATGATTGATTGTTCTGGAAAATTCCAGGCTGACTGATGGATAGCACAGCAAGGGATATATGTGCTCAGAGACAGCCTTTGCAGCTAGCTCTATCCAGAATCCTCTTCTCTTTATGGAGCTGATTGACTGAAGCCTGCTTGACAGCTTGTTTGCTGGAGACGCCTGCCTCCGCATCAGAGACTTTAATAGCAATGCAGGGAAATATTCACCAAAGCTTGCTGCCTCTTCCTTCCCTGTTCCATTATATTTTCATATTTTGTTCTTTAGGATTCAAATGTTTATCTGTTTCAAATGGCTTTTTTTCCCCCTCAAATACTTAGGTCACAAGTTATAACCTCAGTCTTCAGTATCAGTATTCATTTTGACCATGTTTTATGACAAATTACTTGGATGGTAGCATTGGGGCTGCCAGAAGATATTCCCAAACTTTGGATCAGTGCATGTGGGATATTTTACACACAGAAGAAATGTTTCAGGAAGGAGTGGTAGGTTATGAACGCTGCCTCCCTGGGCTATGAAGGACATGGAAGGAGCAGGCTAGACCCTGGTTATCAGGGTCTTGGGCCCCTTCAGCTATCCCCAGTGATGAGATATGTCCATATGTGCTGGCACAGATGAACCAGGACATGGAGATGCACAGCCTTCTGTTACAGCAGCTGGGAGTCTGGCACCTAAAATGGTGCTAGAAACCCTTTTTTAGGCAACTGAACCCTATTCAGTCTGCCTTGGGAATCTTTCTGAACTAACATGTAGGTAAATAGGGTGGCTGTCATGGAGGAGTTGAAGATGAAAGGGTTCTTGTTAACGGGGTAAAAAAAACCTCCACCAAAGCTCAGGAATGCCAGTTCAAGGGAAGATATTTTAAATGGCTGCACTTAAAGAAATCAGTAGTCTTTTAGGCAGCAATGAAACCTCTCTAAACAGGTCTCGAGTCAGACCAGTCTGCCAATGATGGATTAGCCACTGTGAAAATATTGGTCTTTGCGCCTTTTTCTTAGATAGAGGGAAAATGTCACTTCAGTCCCAATACAAATCCCTGCTATAACATGCCTCCCCTCAGCTCCCCACTGCCTGGCCTGCAGCTCCCCACTGCCAGGTGGCATTGGCTGCTGTGCTGAGATAACCTCTCTGCTCCTTTGACAAGCCACGATTTCTTGGATGCCTTTGCAGTACAGATATTTCTACTTTGCCTCCTTTGTCGCTGCCCAATGGACATCACTATGAGAGCACCTCTGTAGCAGTCCTCATGGAATCCACCTCTTCTCCCAGGGTTTCCATGTACAACATGGATCTCTCTTCCCTAATTTAAGCTTGAATCCAGCCCTTGAGCAACAAGAGAAAAGTCAGTGTGGGAGATTCACTGCATTATTGGAGCCAAGACATCCCCAGAACACCTGCAAGCTTAATGAGCTTTTCAAAATTCCTAAAACAATTTTTTTCCCAGGAAGCAAAGTACCATATTTTTCTCTAGAAAGAGAAACTTTGCAATAGTTGTTTAATATGAGCTTAGCTGTAGGCACTTTTCCAGGTTGGGTGGGCGTTGTTTGCTTTATGGGATTTTTTTTTTTTTTTAAACTTGCTTCCCGCAGATGCTAGGAGGTGTTTCACCTGCTTTGTGAGCACATAAGGGCATGTGAGTATGGAGTATCTTACTGAAACAGCCTTACTGCTCCCTTGCTGAAGCAAGCTCAAGTTTTGGAAATGGTGCGGTGGGGATATGCAGCTGAGGACATACCTGCATGAAAGCTGTTGCAGAACAAAGAACTTCTACTGTTACAGCTCAGGTTTTTAATCACTCCTCTTGTTCCACAGTTGGGTAAATGTCTGGGAAGATCTTTGCATCTGCAGTTATCTCTTAAACTGAGAATTTACCTTCTGAACCTTAGATCTGCCAGGCTGGAATACACACACAGACACAGACACACGCACACATTGGTTTTGGCTCTAGGGAGAGAGAGGTTGTGTTTCTTGTTTGCTTCTTTATAGCTTAGGGAGGAGTCAACTGGGGAAGTGGTCGATAGCAGTGGCTGAAATCCGGTGTGGCAAAAGTCTTGCTCTCCTGCTGAGTGCTGAAGGCTGATGGAGGGTGAGGTGAGTTACAGCTGGCAGAAAGGTGGAGCTAAGAGTTTCAACTCCAGTCTTCCAGGTAAGATATTCACCTTTGATTAAAGTAAAAGTCAGCTTTAAAAATCATGTCAGTCAAGTTACAGGTGTGTCTGGAGGATGGTTGGATCAAGGAAACCCAAATGTCCTTACAGATTTTCACAGAACTATGGAAGTCACCCATGGAAGTTACCCATGGAACACTCATGCTTAGATGCCTTTGTATTTCCCCACTGAGCTTGTCTAGACCTTCAGGCATTTGGATATCTTTGGCAGTCTGCCCATCACTTCATCTCTTTCACCTCTCTACCTTTAGTTTGTCCAAAATTATCACCTGGGCTGGCAGCTATTGAAGCAACAACTCTTGCAGGTTGACCCTACTGTTTTTCCAAGAGAAAAATAGGGGAAGCAAGGGGAGGGAGGTCAGGGTGAGGACAGAAAGGAAGGAGGGTCTTGAGGCATGTTGAGCAGTGTGTTGTTGATATGTCAGCTGAGAGTTACAGCCCCAGTTTGGACCAGCAGCTGCCCTTGCTGGTGCAGCATGTTTGAACTCTGAGCTCTGCATGCCAATGAGTGCTTCCACATGCTCAAGCTGTGCTCAAGTTCCAAGGGTTATTTTGGATAGTCAAATACTAGTACAAGTCTCCAGGAGAAATAATGCCAATGCTTATATCAATAATGCCTGATCTGTCCCTTATGTGAGAAGTATCTTTTTTAATCACCAGCTTAATTTTTTTCCTGCAGAAGTGGCTTAGAGCTAATACCCTTCCTCAAGAATTCCCATTGAAACCTGTTAGAAGTAAGGTCTTTTCCAAAGTATAAATTAGGTATTTTAGTTCTGCTGTGGTTTCGTAGGTCAAAAGTAAAACAGAGAAGACATGAATTAAAGTTCTGCCTGACCTTTGTCCAAGAGCAGTAAAGCTGGATAAGATAATTCTCTCATCCCACCATCTCCTGGGGCAGCAGGGTTCTTCCCATGCAGCTCTGACACCTTTCACCCAGCAGCCACCTGGGATGGGCATGTGCAATAAATATGGATGTAGTGATTCCTGTTCTGTAGATTTCACTGTCTGCAAAAGATGACTTCAGAACACCTGTGAGCTTAATGAGCCTTGCAGAGGCTGGATTGATATAGATGGGGAGTGTATGTATTTCACTAAATTTGAAGAAGGTGAACTAGATAAGGCGTGTTAAAAATCCATTCAGGTCATCTGTCTTTGCATGAAACAGGTTTGGTTCCTGCAGTGGGAATGCAATTTTTTTCCTATAAGAAAGAAGTGCTGATTTGGGAAGAAGAGATCCAGAGGAAAAAAAAGAGGGTTATGATTACTGCTATCTTTTCTTAGAGTCTTCTCTGCATCATTTAATTCCATAAGAAACAAATCTTGCCATGGTAAAACAGCCCTTTCTCCAATTTGAACATATTTTTTTCTTTAGTGAGAGAAAAAAAATAGTTTTTGCTGTGGATGAACACTGATAACCTCTGTAAGGCTGTTTGGTTTGTTTGGGCTTATTTGTTTGTTTGTTTGTAGATTTTTTGGTAATCATGATACAAAAAAACATGTTTGGTTTTAAACCTTACCTTACCTACAGTGCTTACTGTATTTTTGCTGACATATTCAGGAGCCACTTAGTACTCATACAGTACCACAGAGAAACCTTGTGATCTGTGGATTTGAAAAGGGGTCTGCTAATGGTTCTTCCAAGGCTGTGAGATTCTTGTTCTTAGCATGTACCAGTTCTCCTGTTTTCTCTGCGTTGGTTTCCAGCACAGGAAGTGTGAGCAAGGACTTTTAGTTCTCTGCTGTGCAATATTATGGAAGCATCAAACTGGTATCAGAGAATAAATACCTTCTCAGAAGAGGGGAGCTAGCTGTATGACAGTGCTGAAACCAAATATCTTGTATCTGTATCAAGAGTAACTGGAGAAGTTGCAATTAATGCTGATACCTTCAGAAAGGAGCTACTTGTTCTTATATTGTAGATACTGGGATGAGATTTACTGCATGGTTCAAGTACACCAGATCTCATTGGTTTTCCCTTGAATGAAGCATCTTGTGCTGGCCACTATGAAGGATAGCAGAGGTGGTCTTGCTGCATTTCAGATCTGATCCTTTGTGGCAGGCCTGGTGGTGGTGTTCTCCAAAGGTCATGACTCCTTCATCACAGATTCTGTGCTGGCTAGGAAGGTGTTATTGATTAACAGCCCAGGAAGAGGGGAATGCAGATACAGTGGGGAGGTTATCAATCTAGCTAGACGTGCGCTTGCATTAAGTTTTCTGGCTCTCATGAGTTAATTTTCAGTATAAGTTAATTTCACTACTTCTTATCTGGGTAGGACAAAAAGGCAAAATTAGGAAATAATTGAACGTAAAAGGAAGTTTTCTGCAGAAGAACTTTAAGAGGTTTGTGGGAGGGGAAGAAAGGATTTTCTCTATTTGAGCTCATCACTTGTTTAGCCTGTTTAATGTTAATCCAGAAGTATGGTAAGTGAATATGTATTGTGAGTAGTAATAGCAGTTTTAGCTTTGTGTCATGTTTGTAAATCAGCAAAACCTAAGATGAACAGGAATGGGTAAGGACAGAGCTTGAACAAAGAATTCAGGTGGTTTAACACAGAGCCTTTTTATTTTAGTGCCCTTACTAGAGTGTGGAAAGAAATTTGTCACGTGCTTTAAACTTACCCTTGTAAGGTTAAATGTTTTAACTTATTGTGTGTTGTTGCCACTGACCCTTGGCTGCAGGTGTGTGTGACAGATGTGAGAACTAAAGTTATCTTATTGCCAGGTACTGGCTTAGTCTCACACAGAGAAGAAAGAGGAAAATTCCAATTTTGTTTCTGAGGTATTAGTGTATTCCCACATCCCTCACTGCTTCTCCTGTGGCTGCCAATCATGCTGCAAGGTAGGCAAATGTACATCCTAGCATGCATAAGCCATTCAGAATGGAAATTTTTTAAAGTACGGTGGGTGGCAGACAGTAAAATTGGTATTTGCTTTCATTGACATAAAGTTCATTTTCTGACAAAAATCCATGGTGGTTTAGGACTCCAGTGATATTATTCATGTTTGGTATTGGGGAAGCAGGAGGTGAATGTCAAGTACTGAGTTCTCCTTACATTTATTTGTGAGTTGGGAGTAATGCTACCAACACTAGCCTCCTGTGGATGTGTAACAATGAGCCTGATTTACATACAATAATTGCATTTAAGATGTTATCTAGTGCTTTAAGGTGTTACCTAGTGTTTTTTCTTTCCTTGGATTTCTTGCAACCTTGTCTTTGTTAAAACAGTTCCTCCCCACGTGCTCCCTTAAACTGTGGTGCTGAAGCCAACAGAGATTGTGGTTCTGTGGAGGAACATGATGTTTAATTTCTACCATATATTAATTGGACTGGTGTCTAACATGTCAGGATTTCTAAAAATGCATTAGACAATAACAGGAAGTGATGAGGAGAAAATGGTGCCCATTGCTTTATGTTTCATGGGACGGGAAGAAACTAAACTTCTAAGGAAGAGAGTGGGAACTAACTCAGCAGACGGCCACAGGATCCTGGAGGTTTAGCTTCCTGAAATGGAAAGCTTTTCAAAGCTCCTTTCAGGTTTTCTTTGTTCCTTGTTTTGTTGTTTGTTTTTTTTTTATTCCATCGTGATCTTGACTATGGGCCATGGTTAGTACCTGAGATGCATTGAGGCACTACTTCATCCTAGGAGGAGTTTAGAACAGTAAAGGATAGGCTGGTAGGTGTGGATATTCTTTCTTTACATCATGTTCTCCATGCTTTGCTTTGAGGGATGGTTTTGTGAACATCTCTATGTCTCAGCTTTTCAAGTCTGGGCTTCAAGAACTGATGTATGATCTTCCTAGAGCAAGACCTAGGAATACTCAAGGAAGCTACCTGATCCCATTGCATTGGCTTTTGTCATTTCCAAAGCACAGATTTGACCTTAGTAGGATGAGTTAGAGCCTGAGAACTGCCTCATTTTCTTTTTTATTTTTATGTTAAGACCACTTTCCATTAATTCTCTATTACCTTGCTATTCTGAGATTAAATCTTAAAGCCATACTTTAAGTACCAAAGGAGGTTTAGCAATGCAATTGCCATTTGGCATGGGAAATTGAATGGCTAAGCCCCTGCATATATGCAATGGCACTGTACAGATTGTGTAAGTGTTCTTCATACATTGAGCAACCAATTGCTGATTTATGTACATATGTAGGTTCATCCTTTACCAGTTTCCTGTGACTGATAGCTTCCAGGAGATTAAAAGAATAGCCGGTTCCTGTTTCTTTCTCTTCTCTTTATTTTTGTCCTTTAGCAAGAATATTTGTGTGTGTGTGTGCGTTTAATAGCATTCATTCCCTAGAGAATAATCTCAGTCTTTGTTTTAGCTGGCCTCCTTCTGAGAGTGTGTTAAATCTGTAGCCAAGATCACAGGCAGCTCTGGGCAAATCATTGGGCTGTTATTAACCTGCCTCCATGGCAACTGCTGCTCGCCAGCCTGAGGACAAAAAATGTTTTTATTCTGCTGAGTTGCACAAAAGGTTCTAGTGATGCCTTGCACAAAATGGCCATTGAAAGAGGAGATGCAGTGATGTGTGTTTGTGCTGTACAGTTTCATATTTAAATCGTTTTACATTGGTTCATTGGAGGTAGATATACAGCTGAACAGTTCAGTGTTTTGGCCATATGGAAAGTAAAAACTAGCAGAAAATTGGAACTGAATTTATTTTAATACTACTTATTTTTGTCAGCTTGAGTTCACAGGCTTCCAGCCTGCAATTGTCATCAGTGTGTTAGCAAGTTATTTTGTGAACATGAACTAGGCAAACATCATCATGGGGTTTCAGTTGTATTGTATGAAGATAGTCACTGACTTGGAGTTACAGAGAGAGAACATAAAGGTTTCCTGGAAAGCTTTCTAATTTTTTTCAGAAGTCCTCTGCTTTGCTTCAGTGCTTGTTTGGGAAGCTTGGTGAGCATATCTTAGTTCTTGATGAGCTTCAAATTGTAGCTGGTTTTGAAAGCTGTTCTTAGCAGTACTGTTTTAGGCTTGTGTTAAAACAAAATTATACAATCAGCTATATTGCTCAGTCTAGGCATGGATTTAATCTGCTCGTAAAGGGTGTTCACAGTGGGATCTGGGAGGGAGGTCTGGCAGCCCCAGCACTGTGATGATGTTGTATCCTGCAGTTAGTTACCCTCTGGCAGGAGGCTGTGCAGCTCTGCTGTCAATTTGAGTGCAGAATGACTATGTATAGATGGATGCTGTGTCTTGGAAACATGTTGGTTTGGGATGCTTCATGTGCTTGCAAGATGGCTGTGTGCTATTTCCAGGGATACCAAAGACTATGTGATTCCTGCTTTAGTCTTGGGTTGAAGGTGAGTAGTTCATGCAGTTCCACATTTGGGCAGTTTTCTCTGCCATGCTCAAAATAATGTGGTTGCTTACAACACCTCTTAGGGCATCCCCTGGCTTTGTTCTGCACTGATAAAATGAAGGCCATGCAAATTCTGTGATGCCTTTTTACTTGGACTGTAGAGGAAGACAAAGAGGATGGTTACAAAGACGATCTGTGCAGCTGCCAGTCGCTGAGAGGTGAGAGGGGGTCTGCCACTCTTGGCTTGTGTTCAAGGGTCTGTGGATTAGTGGCAGATATTGTCATGTGTTTGGGTAAGGGATCCAACAAACTCCTCAGGGCAAATGTTCTGCCAGTGGCCTGGAAAGCTGGCTGGGCAGTGTCAATCCTGGGTCTACACCAGTTTTTATTTTTGTCAGGCTGCTCCCATTTTCTGAAACCAGCAGCTTTTCTTTTGGATCTTGTCAGTACCTTGGTTTTGCTTCCAACTGGTTTTATTTCCTGTCTTTGATGGGATCCTTCTGCGAAGCAATCTGTGGGATCAGCATGATTTAGATGATCAACCTCCTCCATACTGGGCAATGATCTGGTGTTTGGTCACTTTCTGCTTTAGGAGTATAGCCCAAAACGTGGGGTTTTTTGTACTGGGCTGTGACCACATGTGTGTTGTCTGCTGGGTCAGAGCATTGTTACTCTTGGATAATCCTTCATGGCTAATCCTGCGCCAGGTGCATGCATTTCTTGGATTAGCTCTGGGAGGTTTGGGCCCGACCCGGGAGCAGATGCTGAGGAGGAGAGCCAGCCTCACGTGTATGACTGCTCTTGCATGTGGCTTGTGAGCTGCTCTCAGGCAGATTCCCTAAAGCAGAGGATTGCTCTGCAAAGTCTGGTGTCTGAACTCAGCTCTGGACCTCTGTGATAAAAGTAAACCCAGAGATGATTTCCTCTGATAGCACGCATTTGGATTTTGTTTGCCCTGTCACTGCCGAGCTGCAGTGTTTGTTCGTTTGGCAGTATTTTTGTCATGAAGATAGTTCCTACTGACTGGACTCCAGCTGTGGGCTAGACTGTAAAAGCTTCCCAGACTTGTTTCTATACAATTAAATCTTGTCTGCAGTTAGTGAAGTGGTGTTTCATAGGTCATTTCGATGGTGGTATTTGCTTAAGCCTGACTAGGGCACTTGCTAGTGACTCTCTAAAAGAAGAGTTTCTCACTTATGAAATGGGAAATCTTTCAATTATCGGACGCATCTTATTCCCCAGTGCTTCACGGAAGTGCCTGCTCTGCAACTCATTCATTAGCGGGAAAGGGGGGATAAAAATAAACTTGCTTCGTGTGGTGGCTGGAGACTTGCTGATCTTTGTGAGGAGGTTTTTGGGTGGGAAGATGTGATGGGTTGTACTCATTCTCCAGCTGTCTCCTTGCCTTCAAATGCTTTGTCTGTGCAGCGCCTTGCCGCCTTGCCGTAGCAGCCGTGGCCATCCCTGCATCGTGCGACGCTGGCTGCTCCATTAAGCGTTGTCTTAATGGCCTGTGCTCTGCACAGTTGTATGAAATGCACATTAATGGAGACAGCTTAATGCCATCACCCTGAAGTAATGAATTGGTATGGATTGCCATTACCATTATAGCGCAGTTAAAAGCTGTGTTTGTTTCCGATTTACATTTCCCAGCTTTGTAAGCAGATGGGTTTTCAGGCCACGCAGTTGGAAGGAACCTGGCAATTCAGCTGCAACCTCCTTATTACAGTGTTCATGCAAACAGCAGCTCTGGGGGGGTGTTTTGTTAGTTCAGACCAGTTAAATGATGCATTTCAGTTGATTATGATACTGCAAACTGTATTTGGAGATCACTGTCAATCAAGTGTATCCTATAAAGCGGGAAATGTATTGTCTGTGTAATACAGCTTCATACAGCTGCCCTTGATAACAATTGTTACTCTTTGGACCACATTCAATTTTTCTGTTGTAAAAGTGTCTCTATCCCTATAATCTCTTATGGATTTATATAAAAAGTTAACTTGGGAGTCATGAGGGAGTGTAGGGTAGGTAAGTTCTGCAGACCTAAATGTATTCCCCTTCCAATGGAAGTGCAAAATATCTCTTACTTTTCCAAAAGGCTTTATTATCTTGAGTATTTGCCTCTCTGGCTCCCAGAATGCTGCCACCATAGCTGGTGCTCTTGCCATTAGTAGTGCTGCAACACGGTGAGCTCTGGATGAGCAGCTGAATTGCGATGGATCCCTTTAGACAGTGATTTTTTTGCTTTTTCCATTTCATAGGCTGTCTCATCGATCTCCTCTTGATCCTGTAAAGACAGGAGCACTCAGCCCACTTTCTGGGCTTTGAGTCCATACCAACAGATCTGTAGGTCACTGCTTTAGAGGGTGATGCTGTCTTGTACCACCTATAGATTTTTTGCTTAGCATGTCAATGCCTGGGCCTTTTATTCGCTGTGGCTTTTAACAAGTGGAGGACGAATATTCTTTTCCTCATAATTTGCTTTTTGCTCATGACATTTCTTTTGCTTTCTCTCTTCTGCTTAGGTTGCTTTGAATGTTGCATTAAGTGCCTAGGAGGAGTGCCATATGCTTCGCTCGTGGCAACCATTCTCTGCTTCTCGGGGGTAGCGTTGTTTTGTGGCTGCGGCCACGTGGCGCTCACGGGAACCGTGTCTATCCTCGAGCAGCACTTCTCCACGACTGCCAGTGACCATGCTTTGCTGAGTGAAGTGTAAGTATGCCTCCCATTCCCATTATTCATCATAACACCCTCATGCTAAATGAGTAGAGATGGATTCACACCTCAGTCTCCATCCCTGCGTATCAGGTTGCTTGTTTTTCTAACAGTACTGGGTAGTTATTGGTGTTCACCTGCAAAGAACCAAAGTGTGTGTCCTGCTAAGCCTGGTTATACTGGGACCACTGTTTAATGTCTTCATCAGTATCATAGGCAGTCATCAGGTTTGCAGGTGACACCAAGCTGAGTGGTGCAGTTTGTTTACCTGAGAGAAAGGATACCATCCAGAGGGACCTTGAAAGCCTTGAGGAGTGGGACTGTGTGCACCTCATGATGTTCCCCAAGGCCAAATCCCAGGTGCTGCACATGGTCAGGGCCATACCCAGTACCAATACATGCTGACAGATTAAGGGATTGACAGCAGCCTGGTAAGAGGGACTTGGGAATGCTGGTGGATGAAAAGCTGAACATGAGTTGTCAATGTGCACTTACAGCCCAGAAAGCCAATTATATCCTGAGCTGCATCAAAAGCAGTGTGACCAGCAGGTCGAGGGAGGTGATTCTGCTCCTCTACTCTGGTTAGACCGCACCTACACTGCTGCATTCAGCTCTGGGGTCCTCAGCACAGGAAAGACAGGGATCTGTTGGATTGACTCCAAAGAAAGCCACCAAGGTGATGAGAGGGCTGGAACACCCCTCCCATGAAGACAGGCTGACAGAGTTGGGGCTGTTCAGCCTGGAAAATTTAAGGCTCTGGGGAGACTTTATAGCAGCCTTCCAACACCTAAAGGGAATTACAAGTAAGCTGCAGAGGGACTTTTACCAGGATCTTTTGTAACAGAACAAGGGGTGACGATTTTATTCTGAGAGTAGATTTAGTTTTTGTTGATGACATAAAATGGGAAGGAATTACAGGAATTACAGGGATATGTGGTTCTGTCCATCCCCTTCAGAAGAAGCTGGATTGGTATATGATAAAAAAGAGAGAGAAAAAACTGGAAAGATCTGCAAACGTAGCCTTTGGACATAACCACTGGTGAAATATTTGGTGTTTTATGTTCCTGAGGCTTCTCCGTGAGGCAGAGGAAGGCCTGGAGTGCTGCCTCAGGGCCTGTGTCCAGCAGCCAGCTTGGCCTAGCGTGCCTGTGACAGGGGGAACCTGCGATGCCCCGTGGGCATGTGCACAGGCAGCGAGCAACACCCAGCATTTAGGGTCATCTTTGAATACTTTGGTATCAGGGCCCTGCACAGCACACTTAATTCTTATTTTCTTTTTAATTTCTGTTGTCACTGACTCCCTTTATATGCTTGCAGGCATAGACTTGTCAGTTTGCTGCGTGCCCTCTGAGCACTGGCGTCAGTCCCACAGCACCATTTTGGGGCTTCCCCCCCCATAGGAGCCTCTGTGCCCACACCTGCTGTGGGACTGCTCCGGGCTGGGGTCCCCCATCCCAGCACTGCCCACACTCAGTCCCTGGCTGTGTGGGCAGAGCGTCCCCAGCTCCAGGGCATGAGCCACAAGGACCCTTCAGTTAGGCACAACGTTTAGTGACACACTGTAAGCAGCTGTTCTTCAGCAACTGGGTAACAAAATACCCTATGCTTGCATCAGTCTTCATTTCAGCAAAACAGAAGAAATTGCAAAAGCAGCAGTAACAGCCAGCAAGTTTTACATTTTGGAGAGTTGTTGACAATGTTTCTTGTCAAGTCAGCATCAGCAGCTGGGGAAATGCATAATTCCTACCACAGCAGCTCAGGGCTCAACTCTGTGGAGCCAAGGGGGTGGCAAAGGAGAAGAGGTGTTATAAAAGGGCAAATAATTTAAGGCAAGAGAGACATAAAATATATATATATATATTTTAGTACAACACCCCTTGGAAAAGACTTTTTAAACCAAGTTTCCTATAACTAATTTCTGGTAGCATGCATTGAGTCTCTCCTGGACTATTAATGACGGTGAAATGATTTCTTCTATACTCTCTCAAATCCTGGGTTAATTTTTTCATGCTTTACAGTACACGTAACCATCCCAACAATCAAATTCCTTTTAAGAAGTTCTGGGGAGATTGTGCTGGCCTTTTGAAGACCAGAAGTGTTGTATGGAAGATGTATGGTGTTCTGGTCCTCCAAAACAATTAGCTTCAGATACGGAATCTGACTGATAATATTTGGAAAGTATTCTTTCCATTTGCCTATTCCAGCTAAAGGAAAAATGCTGTGAGAGTGTCACTGCACATGGTAGATCTTGAAGAATTTGAGAACTTTCTCAGCTTATATCTGAGGAAAGTGCTTATACAATGTGCCCTGAGATGATCTTCCTCTGGGTAGTTCCAGAGTACCTAAAATAGAAGCATTTCCTAATTACTCTTTCATTTTTTAAAAATGTATTAACATTTTGGGAGCTCAACACTACTCTGATTTAAAGCACTGAAACTACCAGCTCACCTGGAAGTACCCTTCTAGGCTGTAGAGCAGCCTCAGGAGAAGTCACTGTATGTTTGCTGAGTTTTGTATCAGACAAGTATTGCTGAATTTAGAAATTTTTGCAAACTTAAATTAATTGGATTTCACATGTGAAAATGGTGAATTTCAGGGACTGCTTCCTTTCCCCAAGCCAAAGGAATCACTGTGGAGCCTGGTAGTTCAACCAGGAGTTCAGCTCCAGGCTTGGCCATTGCAAAGCCCTGTGTTGAAATGCCCCTGTCAGACGTTCCTGAGTTAGGTGTCAGGGTCAGTAAGAGCAAAAAGAAAACCTCCATAATGCCAGCTTGAACCTGGTGACTGATACTAGTCCGTGTAAGGACTGCAGCACAAACAGGATGCTCAGGTGGGTGCCAGACCAGTGCACATCAGCATTGCTTACCTGGGACAGTGGTAGCAGTGCTCTCCTGCAGTCTGCTTGCTTAAAATGTTCAGGAACCTTTAACTTTGTTTCTAAAAGTTCTCTCTCATTTATTGCGGTTTGGGAGGAACAACTGACTCTGTTCTTATAGGACTGAAATCTAATTATGTCTTTTTTTTTTCTTTTCCATTTTAGAATACAGCTAATGCAGTATGTAATTTATGGCATTGCATCATTTTTCTTCTTATATGGAATAATCCTTTTGGCAGAAGGTTTTTATACAACAAGTGCTGTGAAGGAGCTGCATGGAGAGTTCAAAACAACAGCCTGTGGCCGTTGCATCAGTGGAATGGTGAGTGGGATCAGAAGTCTTTGCTGGCTAAAACCTGTTGGGCTTGGTTTGACTCCTGGGTTTTGAATAACAGTATATTGCTGCCTTTAACTCCTTGTGCGTGGTCATGGTCAGTCCATGGTCTTGGTCCTTCTTTGAACTTCAAGAGTGCTTGGTCAAATCAAAATGCTGCAGATGGGCTGGGGTGGGGGGCTGCTATGGCCTCCCCTGTCCTAAAGCTGAACCCATTGGTCTAAACTAAACTGGGGAGACTGCTAAATTTAAAACACTCAATGTGAGCCAAAATGAAATTTCTGCTTTTAAACATGGAACACTTGAGTGATGCTTAAAGGCAGACTGTAAAATGGCTGTGGTTTGCAGAGCTATTTAAATATCAAACTGTAATGGCTCTGACTTCCATAGTCAATTGTGTTTGAGTGTCTGGATCATTCAAACAAACAGTAATGAATGAGTGAAGCTTCACAACATCCTTGCACTTGAATCAAGTATTGATTTGCAGATGGCAAAAGGCAGACAGATAGAATAGCAAGGCTTTTTCACAAAGCTGAGAAACATTTAAAGCCTTAAAGTTACCAGCCATATTCCTTTCAGTATACTTATGTATTAGAACAAAATTGTAAGCAAAGTTTAACTAAAAATAAAACTTCAGATTCTCACCCACGTTGTCCCCAAGGGCACACTCTGCAAGAACAGCCATAACTGTGTTTCTGAGAGAGGATTTCAAAGCTATTACTGAAAATCTGAATTCAAAGCTCGTAGTTATGGAGGAAGCTAAGCAGTATGACAGATCGCCCACGGGAAAGTGTGGGTGAAAAGAGAAGAGGCTTTTGATGTGATTGTTGCATTTTAATATACAGTCTATATCCTGTACTTAAAAAATTTGTACTTTCAGCTGGTTAAATACAAAAGAGATGCATGTTTATTTTCACGAGAGTTGGCAATTTTCCACTGTGCTGTTGGGTACTTACTGAATTTTTCAAGAGCTAATAAAAATAAGGCATCTGATAATTTTCCAGTTAAGCAGATATTTGTTCGCTCTTTTTTCTGGCGAGTGCGGTCTTCACAGAGGAGCAAAATTAGATCTAAAGCAGTGTTTTCAAAAGATCCAAGATATAGTAGAAACATACACATACGTGCATCTCATCGGTGCAGACAATGGCTTGTGCAGTTGAGTCGTTGCAGGCACATGGTTGTCAGCTGCTTATACAAATACCAGTGTGACACATGGAAATATGGCTGAAAAAAGTGTTTTCATGTTTGCCCATATTTGTCCACACAACAAAGGAGAGAATTTACCAGCTGAGTAATGGCTTGGAGCTCTGGTAAGACACATTAGTGTTTGTTGGTGACAGGAAAAGTGCTTGTATGTAAAACTGTAGGGCTAGAACAAAGTTTGCAAGGAGATAGAATATTTAACAGACTGGTGACTGCAGCTGGGTATGGGCAACAAGCTTTTGAACATACAGGGATCTCTTCTTTTGCCTCTTTGATCACCAGCTCCTCCACTTCTTCCTTCGTTATATTACTGAGCAAGGTCCTGAAAGGCAGTCCCATCTTGCATAAGGTTATTACAGAAGACAGACTTCCAGCTTCCCTAAATTATTTGTGTTGGCTCTGGTAATGCAGAATAGCCATTTCCCACAGTTATCACATTAAATGTGAGAGTGAGTGTATCTTTTCCGGGCTATTTTAGGAGTGAAAGGCTTTGTGCACTTCCTCTCATGAACACTTCCACATACATGTATGCAAACTCATGTTTTATTTATAATGTATCTATAGAAATCTTTTAACCTGGTCCACTTGGTCCTTCCCCAGATCCAAAGAGAGGATTCTCAATTCTCACACCAAACATACAGGTCTGATGTATGGCGTTATCTAACATGAAATAGGTATTTCAGTTGAGTTGCCTATAAATTAAAGTCTCTGTGGGGTTATTATGGGCCATAGTTTGCAAGCACTCCCACCTCCCCACACACCACCTCCATTGACTGAAACCTAACCCAATGTTCAGCTTTTGTTCTAACACTTGCAGGGTTATTTGGCACATCTGAAAAAAAGGGGATGCAAACTTCCACCACTGCAGCATTAGTTGAGTCTCTTGGTTCTGGGTCAGGCTGAGACAACCTCATCCCTGAGAGTTTTCCCATCCTTGCTGTTGTCCTCTAGCACACAAGTTTTAAGTAAGATAGTAGGGCACCAGTGCTTTACTGCAGTAAAGCTTTTCCAGTCCACCTACAGCTAACGGTGAAAAGAGAACACAGGAGATGTAACAGTGTGCCCCTGCTTTCCAAGCAGGATCCAAATCCTAGTCTCACCAGGAGGAGGGAGCTAGGAACTGATGCCAGAGCTATTGCTTCACCATAACACTTAGAACAGGAGGGAGAAGGGAAGGGGCTCAGTGGGAGGAGGAAGCTGGGGATTTGCAAAGCAAACAGTACCACATCTTATAATCTTACCAAAGAAAATGCATGTAATGTTGGGTTTTTTTAAAGAGCAAATCCAAACCAGGGAATTTCAGTGGACAAATCCATGATTCTCTAAGGTGAAGTAACTAATTTTCTGCTTGGCAATGTGTATAAGATCAATTGAATCTTTCTGATCTGCTGTTAACGGTCATGGTATGTTTGCAGAAATAGGTATTTTCAAATGTTGCATTGCAATTTGATTTCAATAAAGCAGGGAGTATGGGGGAGCTCTGTGAGCATTGATTCACTCTGTGGTTTTGATTTGCAAGTTGTATAGAAATGGTAGTATGTTAGAGTTAATTTAAAAAACAACTAAACCTTAAATTGATTTTTGTTGGAATTTATTGGTTTTAGCCTACAACCAGCATCCCTGCTTAGCTGAGAATCTTGAGAAATCAATGGGCTGCTCTTTCATGAGGGCAATCAGTTTACTCAAGCAGGCTGATGAAAAAGGATATGTCTGAATTATTTTCTTGGTAGCACTTAAATTACCAAAGTATTTCTAAGCAGTAAGAATACTGATTTTCGTGTGCTTGGAAGTCAGATTTCTTGT
Source organism: Climacteris rufus (assembly GCA_013398175.1). Taxonomy (NCBI): domain Eukaryota; kingdom Metazoa; phylum Chordata; class Aves; order Passeriformes; family Climacteridae; genus Climacteris; species Climacteris rufus. Next base: position 60,988 of record VZRZ01006915.1, on the reverse strand, counting down.
TTGAATTCTGCAAGTATGCTTAAAGATTATTTTGAAGCATTTTTAAGGAAAATTCAAGTAGTCTTTTCAAAGAATAAATGCGAAGTGTTTGCTTTTTCTCTGCCCAGTTTGTTTTCCTCACCTATGTGCTTGGAGTGGCCTGGCTCGGGGTCTTCGGCTTCTCTGCTGTGCCTGTCTTTATGTTCTATAACATTTGGTCAACTTGTGAAGTCATCAAATCTCTGCAGACAAACGTGACGGTTCCAGGGGACCAGATCTGCGTGGACATCAGGCAATATGGTACTTGCTTGATCCTGATTAAATGCTTTATCCTTTCTCCTCACTCTGTCTTCAGTAGTTTTGTCTCAGCCTTATCAGATGAATCAAAGGCAAAAGCATCTTCTATCTCTGAATGTGCTATTACTTTTCTAATTAATTCACATTACACTGATCTCTTTCCAGATGCAATCAATTTAACTGAACTGGCAGGTCACTTATCTGAAATGATTTTGTAGCAGTTTCCAATACTGTAATATTAGGTTTGAAAATAGATCAGCCTCAAAATAAACTGCTTGGAAACAATGTTGAGAAACAGATAACCAGACTGTGGGTTTTGAACCCCTATGCATGTATTCTGTTCTTTCAGAAAGCTGTTTTACATTTAGAGATTAAGTGAATGTCTGAACGTTGTTCTGACAATTACTCACAGTTAAAAAAACGAAGGGCTGCAATTTAAAGTCTGCCATAAGTAATAATGAACTAATACTGCTTTCTGATGACACACAGAAATCTAAGGGAGCTAGGGAATAACTTAGAAAAGGGTCAGGCTTTTCATTCCATAAGGTGAGTTTTTCCTGAAGTTAATATTTTCAGCCTCACTTCCGCAGAAGATCCTTTGTCACCATTACTTTTGGCTTCATTCTAGCTAGCATTTTCTAGGAATGTTTCTTTCTTTGGACTAAGTTGTTCAAAGCTGAGAAAAGGATTCAGAGTTGAAAAAGTAAGCAAGCTTGCCTTTGCTCTACTGTCCGGGTAAGTCCAGTAGAAGAAAAAGTATACTAATTTTAAAAGCAAGAGTCTTCAAATCAGTTAAACATTTGCATTCTGTTTTAGCAGCTGACAGCAAAAGGCTGGGAAGATGTTTTCTTCAGCAGCAAAGCCTAGGAGTGAAGGGAAATGTGCTCCTCCACCTTCCTGCTTCTCCTGGTTGTTTTGCAGCTGTATTAGTGCTGTATAAGGCTGTATTGTTCCTCTGATCAGTAAAATCATTTGGGTTTCAAGACATGATGGGAGAGAGCAGCTCCCTAAGAGGCAACTTATGTCACTGAGCTTTCCTCACATTTTTGGGTGGAAGTGGTAGCTAAAAGGCTGGAATTGTATATAGCAGTTGCAGAGAAGAAGCTGATTTGGAAGAAAATCCTGTAAGATCGTTTTGAAAGCCATGCCATCCTAAGATAATTTCAATAACCTGCCACTTACAGAGTTGTTAATTCCAGCCAGCCGGGTTGAAATGCAAAGTTGTATGGGGAAACAAACTGGGTTTCTCTTAATTCAAATGGGTTTTGCTTAAGCTTTACATCTCTTACAGGCCTAAAAGTTTAGGTTATTTAAAATCTGCTGGATTCTGTTGACTTTTCAGATTTTCAATCACGTAAGAAAAGTAATTGGGAGTATATGAGGTGTGGCAGACTGAATTTTCTTGTAGCAGTGTTCACTTGATGCTTTTTACCTATTGGAATCAAACCAGAAAAAAATCCTGCAATTCTTCCCTCTAGCTCCATATTCACACCCTTCTACTGTAGTTCAAGTAGAACCTTAATCTAGCAAGTGCTACCCTGAAAGGTGCCAAGTACCTCTGAGATGCAGATTCTCTCTTCAGTGCTGACTGGGGGAGTAGGCAGAGTGTGCAACTGGACCCAAAGTGCAAAAACCCAACCAACTGTTTGGCTGCCAGATGGGAAAACCACATCTGAGAACATGCCTTGGCAGCAGCACTCAGTGTGAGGAGAAAGCAGAACTTGAGGGAGTTGTTTTAATTCTTGCTGCCAACTCAAAGCTTTACTGGTCAGCACATGGATGCCCAGAATGGGAGCACAACTGGCAAGTGGGTGGAAAAGATGAGAGAGGAATGGAAACCGTGTGTTGATTGCTAAAATTAGTGGTTTCTTTTCTGTGGTATTTCAGGTATTATCCCTTGGAATGCTGTACCTGGAAAAGCCTGTGGCCCAATTTTAGAGAACATCTGCAACACAAATGAGGTACAGAAATGTAACCTGTGTGCAGCTTCTGCCTACAACTCAGTTGGGCATCATGTAATAAATACCTGATGGAAGTTTCTGGAGAGAACTCATACTAGTAGTATAAAGAGATTGCTTTAAACATAGCAATGAAGACATTGTTATATCATCCAGAAAAAAAAGGAAAATTATGTTCAGAACATTTTTATTTTCTAAATCTTTGCTAGTTGCTACAAAGATGTTTTTTTATCCTTGTTCTTTAGAACACTTGAAATGCATTCTATACTATATGTAATGAATTACTTCAATGTTTTTAACATGTTTTTTTCTCTAGTTCTACATGTCTTATCACCTGTTCATTGTGGCTTGTGCTGGAGCTGGTGCCACTGTCATAGCATTGGTGGGTAGTATTTTTTGTTGTTTTGTTATGTAAAATGTTCATTTTAGGCTTAAGAAGCTTTAAGATTAAATTTTGTGTATATTAGAAGTAGTGATACTAGACATTAAGAGGGTGAGCTGTAATCACCGTTATTTGCTGCCATAGTTTGATCATCGCAAGTCAGCAGGTCCCCAACTTTTGCTTTAAGAAATCATCTTAACTCACCTCCCACATACTTAGCAAAAAATTATTTGCATGTCCTTTCAAAATCCTCCTTCTATCCGCTATTTCTGCTTTTATTTCCACTTTTTATTTTCATTTTTGTAGTTTATTTGATCAGCCGCTTGTAACCTCTCGGTTTCCTTTGTCTGGGCCCAGGCAGACTGACTGGTCCAACCCTGCAGTGCCAGTTCCAGGTAGCAGGTGGGGAAAGGGACATTAACAAGATGACTTGTTTCCTTTGGCTAACGCTTCCTTTAGGGGCCAGCTTCTAACCTGGTGCCAGCCAAGCCCTGGTGTCATACTCACATCTGGTTGACAGAATAGCCTTAGGGTTTGTACTGGGTTATCCTGACGCATAAATGCAGGTTATTTAAATGCATCTTGACCCTGGAAGGAGCTCAGAGTAACATCTGTTGTACAAGTATCAACAGTTGCCCAAGTGGGCTTGAGCCGTCACCTTGTTGTATCTTACTCTCCTGTATTTTGTTCTCTTCCACCAGCTGATCTACATGATGGCTACTACATATAACTATGCTGTTTTGAAGTTTAAGAGTCGGGAAGATTGCTGCACTAAATTCTAAATTGTATAAGCCCAGTAAAAAGCTGCATTGCGTAGCTTGAAATACCACTGACACCCTAGACTAAAAGTCTAGCTTTCTGAATTTTGTTACAGTAATTGTAAATAGCTTCAGTAAGCATCGTTTAGCTTATCAGATTAATGAAATGACTTCTTGTATATGAACTATGATGTGGATGAGATCTGGCTATCTTTTCATGTTGAGAGGATTCAGTTACTGTAGGGGCGTTTATAAAGCATCCTTCTGAAAAGGGGATGTTTTAATTTGAAGTCTCCAATTGCTTTCTAACAGTCATCTCAAACAAATACTGGAACAGTTCAGGGTCAGAAGTATGAATTTATTCTTCAACATGAACACCGAATACAAATACCCTCAGGCATACAAAATACATACGGTGCAAAAGAAAAGGAGTAATAAAGCAGTGCCAGTCTTTTTTTGGCAGAGGTCAGAAGCCCAGGTATTGCGGATTAATTTGCTTGTATTTCCAAGTGATTCCATGGATGATGAAATCCATTATTTCCTCTAAGTAATTGCTGAATTATCCTCTTTCTCTAAGCAAATATTTCCTTGTCTTAGCTCTGCGTGAAACAATCACATTCTTTCTTTTGGACCCTGAACTAGTAAGAAACAGCATATAAATATGTTCCTGTTCTTGTGTGGCTGCACTTTAGTAACTGATTTCTCAGTAGCCAGATCTCAAAAATGTAAGTATGACTGCACGGGAAGCAAAACCATGCATAGATCACAGGGATCTTTTTACACTGTTGGGGGGGAAAAGGAGAAGTGAATCAATGTTTTCAGATGTAGATGTTTTTGCATGAAGTATGGAGAAAAGAAGTTGGCAAGAGACGAATGCACAAACTAGAAAAAAACCACATAATAATTAAAGAAAGAGAACCGTTTATACAATATAAAACTCTTCACCTGAGGTTGGACAATGGAAGTTTAAAATGTAGCTATAAAAAGACAGGATTAAGACTTCTTAACCCAGAGATTGCATGCTTTTGCTTAGTTTTGGACTCATGTTTTGATGTTTAATTTTTCAATGTGTTAATGTAGCCTTGTTCGCGTAAATAAACGGTTCACAGTTTCAGGTTTTTTCCAGGGGAGGGTGGAATTCTCATCTGCTTGTTGGGGGAAAAGACCTGCCGGGCTCTGGGCTTGGATATGCACAAACACCACGACCTTAGAAAGCAGTTCTTCTGAGCACCTCATAGTTTACAGATTCCGTATATCGCCACGTACAAAACTGTTTTCCTGCTTCCTCCCATTCTGCATTTTAATTGATCCGTACAACTCTGTAGCTCATTTTAATATTGTTGTACTAACTTTCTCTAAATTGTGAATAACCAACTGAATAATTAGCATGCCAAATTCTAGAGATCTTTGAAAATAGCCTCTGTGCTTGTATTAATAACAGAATGCTTATTAATGTAGAATAACTTTTTTTATGGTTGTTATTTTAAAGAGCGTCTATTAATCTGACTAGCAGCTTGCTTTGCCTCTTGACATGCTCACTCGCCATCATGCTCACCCTTGTCTTCCAGATCCACTTCCTCATGATACTGTCTTCTAACTGGGCCTACTTAAAGGATGCAAGCAAAATGCAGGCCTACCAAGATATCAAAGCAAAAGAAGAGCAGGAGCTTCAGGATATCCAGTCTCGGTCAAAAGAGCAACTCAATTCTTACACATAAATGTTTGCCACAGTAATTCAGCAGAAGAGTTCTGTAGCTCTGACAAATCAGCAAATAGCTGCTCTGCAGTACAGATGTGTGTCTACCAAACAAAATTAGAGAGAAGTGCAAAAGCTCCACATTCCAGCTCCTGGAAAACTTTAATAGGGAAATCTTCCCATGGGTAATCTTCCGTCCTTTCAAACAGAGAATGGAGGGTTTATTCCAGGCATTTTAAAAGGCAACACTTTACAACAAGTGACCAAATTATTCTTCTTCGAGGCTTTTGGTATTTAAAATTTGGCTTGTTGCACAGCCTGACGCCCTGCTCGGAGCGGTGGCAGGTGCCCAGCCCAGCAGGCGGTGCTCAGCGCAGGCCTCGGGCGTGGGATGGAGCAGCTCCTGCAGGAAGCTGAGCCCGGCGGGCCGTGCCGGGAGGGGTTTGTTTGGGGCCGGCCCAGCTGAGCGCTGGGTGTGCTGGCACAGCTGCAGGGGGCTCCTGGGCCGCGGGAGTGACCCACCCTTGTGCCACACCCTGCACCATGAGCCCCTCACGTCCCCGTGCCCACCTGAACGCCCAGCAGATGTCCCAAGTTTTCATCTTCTCACTAACTATTTAATGGAATGTAGATCCCCAGATCTGGATAATGATCCCCTTCTTTGAAAATAAATGTCAGCTTTGCCTTAATATTTATTTTCTATAAATGTCTTAGCATTTATATAGTGGCAGGAGACCATTATCCTACATGTTAAGTAAGTGAAAAGTGTTACCTTATTAAAATGACACTGATCTGACTCTTCCAAACGAGCGGATGAGAAAGTTTGCAGAGTTTTACACAAACAATAAAAATTGCAGCCATAAAAATAATACAGGATGTCCACCTTTCTCTATCTTGGTGCTTAGCAAATTTATAGTCAGTGCTTATGTGTTTTCCTTTTTACAAATTAATTAGCACACTAAGAAAACGTGGTGTTCAGAAAAAAAAAAACAAAAACAAACTGGTGCCATTTTAAAGTCATTTCCCATAGAAGTCTGCCTTCTAATTAATGTTTTTTTTCAGAAGCATTCAGTGATATCTTGAGTATTAGTGATGGTATATTTGGTGTTTGTTCTATATGATATATATATATATATATAAATGTTGGGGGGGGAAGTAAAAATACATCATTCATTTGAAAAAAGTAAATATTCAAGTCATACCCCTGCTAAGCTGATGTGTGGTTTGGTAGTTTTGACTGTTTGCTGAATATAAATCAAAGGAAGCACAAATTCCTTCAAATCAGTATTAAGAGAAAAGGCAGTTTTGGGGGGTATTAACTTCAAATATAATTTTTTTTTTGTTAAATACTGAAGTCTAATTTGACAGTTTCAAAAAAGGGGCAAAGTTGATTGATGTAGAGCAAATATGACAAAATAGCCTAGTGTATGTTCTTACCTGTTGCATGAAGGAGACATTTCTACAGCAATGCAGGTGATGTTCTAGCCCAGTGTTTGCATAAGGGTAATAATGGAGGCAGTGTCTTAAAGCCTAATTCTTTTCTAATTCAGTGTAGCTATTACTGGGAGTTTTTGAAGTTTTGTTTAAGTAGTCTAATATTTTTATGTAAAGAGCATTAAATTTTGCTATGTATAAATTTTTGTAACCTAACAGTGAATCAATATTTTCTATCAGTGCCAAGGGCTTCCTGTAGTTACATCCAAGTGTTAAAATAAATATTTGTAGATAATAGACAACACTTGTGTATGCTTATTTGAAAACAGACCTACAGCTACTCCATGGCAGTGCATCTTTAGGCTTTATGTCTCTCTCTGAAGTGAAACACGTTCTGTTCCATAGCTCCCCTGTCCTGCATGGGGCAGGGCTGCCCTGCAGCTGCAGAGGCAGCAGCTGTGTGCAGCATGCAGTAGTGGTAGTTGTTCCAGGCCAGCATAATGCAACAAGCACTCCCCCTTCCCATCACTGAACAGGAGCAGTCTCTCCAAAATTCTGTAAAAGTCAGAGTGGCTGCAACAGCAAATTAAGCAGCATTTAAAATTAGAGTAGGCACCACATGACATTTTAGCTTCATTCCAAAAAAGCAAAGTGTGTATCTGTCATGGTTTTGGTACGTTGTGTTTCAACATCCAGTGAATTCAAGACAGAACTTTGTTTTTTGCCCCTAAATTCTGTCAAACTTGGCTTCATGTTCTTGTAGTTAGGTCAAGAAGAGCAGCCTCAAATGCAGTGCAAGTTGTAATATATGCTGCCACCCAAAATTACTTCATTGATAAAAACCACTGTATTTTATACTGTAAATAAAGTTTAATGATCTTGCCTATAATCTACCTACAAAATACAAAGCTTAAATAAAGATGAGTTAAATAGCATTTTTATTTTAATCTCTCCATTCTGGGCTGGTTAATACCAACAAGGTGATACATGAAAGCTTTTGAAAGTGGTTCCTGCCCCTGCCCCAGCAGCAGAAGGGCCACCTCAGTTGGGGTCTGTCACACTCCACACTGAAACTGTGTGAGCCAGGAGCCTCCACAGGACACCATCAAAAGCAGGGGGTGATGGCTGAAGTTTTGTTCCTTTCAGCCACACTTCCAACCATTTGGAGAAGAAGAGGTTGGGGGGTGGGGGATGTCAAAGTTTATAGGAACTCATTGCCAAAACAAATCTACCCAAACATACTGCTCAGTTTCTGTTCCCTGCTCTGTTCTTTCTCTCCACCCCACCCAAGGGCATCCTCCTGGCTTAGTAACACATGGGGACTCACTGTTTGAAGTCAATTACTGAAGTGATGAAACAGCTCAAAATCAACTTTATTAATTGATAATTACACAGCCTGCAATGTTGGTGCTTAACATACATTACAGGCAGAAAGCTGCTTTAAAAACATCTTTCTTATAATAATAATAAAAATTTTAAAAATCAGTAGCTATTGTTCACCAGAAGCTTTCATCCATGTCTCCACCAGAAATGCCTGCAACACTGTATTGATGACAGGAGGGAAGAAAAGAAAATGGTATGAGTCCAAAGCAGTTTATCTTAAATCTTAAATATTTATACTAATTTTAAAAATGAAGTTAAGAGACTGCCTTTACTTCAGTTCTCTTGTTGTTTCAGTGAACTGCTGGCAATAAGCCAGCCCTTAAGAAAGAGCATTTGGGCCTTCATTAACTTATAGCCATCACATATCTCTCCAAAAGCAGAACTATCCATGCACTGCTTCTGTAGTGCTTACCCAGTGAAAACAACACTACTGCTGCCAATCCAGGAGCACCAGGGCAGGGTCTGCTCTATTCAACAGCACTTTAAAGGCACAGATAAAATACTCAATCATTACAATGGTTATGGTGAGCCTTTAGAGTTTCTTTTTTTAATTGCTCCACATTTTTTGCTTATTTTCAATTCTACATCTTCAAATAAACTGAAAGATTTGACAGAGAATTATTTGTTTTTTTCCCCTGCAAGCAACTCAAACCTACATATCCTTGTTTATCCATGCCTGGAGAGAGCCAGAGGAAATGCCCAGGCTGTCCTAACTCAGTGCAGGCACACAGAATCTCTGGGAAAAGTGTGTTAAAAGTCCACAGTGCTACTGATAAATCACAGCTACAGTCAGTGGCAGCAACAGACTGGGGGCAAGGTGCAGCACAGAGAAACCTTCACACCCAGGAACCATCCCTCCAGCCACAGCTCTCTGGGAAGGAATTCAGATACTGCTCAGTTGCAGATAAAAAGTTGTGAGTGCCACAGCTACTGAAACAGATCCTTGAATGCAGCTCCCAGGTGGGAGTTCATACAGTGCTTAACTTGCATGAATAAGAACTGGAAGGATCCTCATTTTTTCCAACATACTAGCCTTTGATTACTAATGCTTTTTAAGGAGGCAAATGTCTCAACATAATTCATATGAAAACTACATATTAAATTGGAATTATTATTATATATATTTTTATATGGAGCAATAGAAGTGATTAATACATGAGTCTTACCTGTCATCCTTTTCACTAGATAGAAGTCTCTCTGAAAGTGATACTTCTATTTCTTCTTTTTTTGAATCCTGCCAGCCAAGAGGAAAATACACCTTTGATAACTGGTTCTAAAGTTAAAGTGACTGTAATAATAGTATCTGTATTTTTAAGGCACATAACTCAAAACAAAAATCTTCTGAAGGACCAGCCCTATTTCTACAAATGCTACACTGGATCTAGAACAGTAACACTTTGGAAATTTAGATTGGGATCATGTCTGAACAAAACCATCCTCCATTCCTTCATTGAAGTATTGTCCTCCCATACCTCTTCTTTTAAAGTCAAATTTTCCATTTTGCCAGAATAAATTCTATCAGTTGTATTAGTGGAACACAAACTGACCTGTGTAGATCCAAACTGTATTTAAACACAGTTTAAGCTAAAAATTGAGGACATTTAAATATGGTTCTAGTACCTAAAAAAACAAAGTAACAAAGCCCCCACCCAGAGGACACCAGCAACCCTTAAAGAAAAAAATTTTCACTGTTTTTTCTTTTGCATCATCACACTTTTCCAAAAGAAATCCAAACACTCCACTGTGCAGGTTGTTATGTAAAGTTTCTAAATAAGGAAAAAATTAAAATGTGTATATTGTTTTCATTCTAAGCATATCTAGGCAGACACAAATTCAGTCCATATTTTTGGGACCAATTAGAATGTGTTTTTAGGTGTTTTTAGAATAATCACCTTGTTTACCAGTTCCTGCTCCTTGCTCTGCTGAATTATTCTCATGTATTTTTCTAGTGGATTTGAAGGAGGATCCTTTACATCATTTTCAGCATCAGAATTACTATTCTCAAATTTTACTCCTTCTTTCTCTTCTTTTTCTTCATCTATATTCATCGAGTCTTGGATATACTTTAAGACACAAAAATCAAAATTAAATACTGATCAGAAAAATACATTTATACCTTAGTATCTGCATTACATGCAAGATTTAATGTTAATAGTAAAACACACCAGTCTAAGCAGCATTACACAGGAACTAGAAATCCAGAACACTACTTAAACACATAGTGTTTAAGCTCAAATGCATTTAAGCAAAGTCCTTAAGGTCTCCTGATACCTTCCACTTCCAAGAGAGAACCCCAGATACCCTGACAGAGGCTGATGAACAGATGGGCATGAACACGTTCTGGTGGTGTCCCACACCACAGAGACAATGAATGTTCAGCTTGTTCCAGCAACCGGGGGCAGTGCCCTTCCAAGCTTTGGCCATAAAACTGCAGCTTCCAGTTACATGAAGCATGCAAGGAAAAGCATCTGTTTCCAGTGAAAAAGTCACTTGGCATAAGCAGACATTCAAGCAAGACTCTGGTTAATCACACAGGTACATAGAATTTAGTCTCTGCTACTTTCACTTCATGGAAGAAAATCTGGTTTTAACCAAGTAACACATATAGCAATCCTAAAATGCAAGGCACTACCAAGCAGCATTACTGCCAGAAATAAACTAAATCACCACCTCTTTGTTAAGCTTTTGCATCTCTTTTTGCTTGCTTTCCAAAGCTTCCTGTTGTTCTTTCTCTCTCCTTTCTTCTCTTGCTTCCCTTTCTTCTTCTAAGTTTTTCTCAGCTTCTCTGTTCTGTTCTTCAATCTGTCTTTGATCCAGCACTGCTGTGAAAAATCATTTCAACATCTGTCATTTGATTTATGTAGTTCAGTAATCACTACAAGAGCATAAAAAAAAGTACCAGATTCCTGTACAGCATTAATAGTAAATGAAAAACAAGTGGATATATTGTTTGTACATATATCAAAATTATTCTCGACTATCAGGTGATGTTTTTTCCCACCTCCAAACATTTTTAGTCTGATACATGACTCACCAAGAGTTAAGGAGTAGAGCCAAAGCAGAGGCCAGACATTTGACAGATCTCTGCACTTCTCATTGCTTTCATGGGCATTCTCATTAAACCTTTGTTTTCCCAAAGTCCATGTTACTATATTCTCTCCCTCTCTGTAATGGGGTTGGATACAACTCCTTATATTTAAAGAGCAAAGTATTTAAAAACCCCTTTGAAAATCACTGCAGGACACACTGCTGACGTGACCAGTGTATTTTAAAAGCTGTCTACAAAGAACAGCAGCAGACAGCAGTATGATGGGCAAAGTAAGTACTGGGCATCTTGAGAAGCTAGAAAGCTCTTCTCTAAATAAAAATAACCATAATGTTTCCATCTAGAACAATCAGAAAAGCAGCATATGCTGATTGAAATCATCTACCCAAAGAATTAAAACTGCATTGTGATAATACAGTTCACCAACAGTCAAGAATAAATTAAAAAATTCAGACAAGCAGTACATAAAATACTCTAAACCAAAACATTTAATGTCTCATTCATATCAAGAGCAGAAATTATATTTCATAATTATCCTAAAGAAAAAAAAACCCTCTCTCCAGACAGGGGGTGGGATGGGTGTCAAGCATGTTTAAATTAAACCTAAATTTAACTAAAACCAGGGTAAAAAAGTCATCCTCACATAGAACAGCAAAAGAAAACACTCCTTCCTCTTTTGGAAGAATTGGCACCTTTTGGAAATTTTTCAATCACACCAGCATCCATACCTACAGACTCTTTAAATATTTGGCTGTGTTACACATCTGACATTAAAAAAGGATACTTTCTTTTGTGTCTGAGCTGAGAACTCACTGAGCTCCTGCAGTGGAGTGGCTGTTGCTGGCACAGGGGCTGTGACACCATTTCCATCCACAATGTGCCCAGATGGATGCAAGACATCACTTTCACACTCCTCTGGTATGTCCCCCTGATCTGCAGGAGAAATTTGAACAATGGCTTCATTATTTTGTAATTGCAAAAGTGGAGCACAGCAATGGACACAGAGTGTGGGAATGGCTAAATTAGAACACAAAAATATCAGCACTAATTGAGCATTTTCCCTTCAACTTGACCATCTCCCTCAGAACTATCATAGGCTGTACTTGCTTCCTTAATTACAGATTTGTTAGTTTTGAAATTAGCTGTTGGAACACATCTGTTTATAAAGCCCAAGCTGAAGAAATATACAACAGAAACACAAAATGTTTTTATTTCTTTACATAATCAAGACACAGGTCACAGAAAAATTTTATGTCCAAGCTTAGCTCATCCTTTCTATGCATATGAAAACAATCTTTAACTCTTTGATCACACACTCTTTATTGGGAACCTTGCCTTCCTCAGTGCACAGGATGCATGCTGCTAACTCCTCAGATAGTCTACATTATACCATCTTCTCCCTGTGCAAGGTGGCTCTCAATTCACAAAAACACAGTTCCTGTCCATCCTCTTTGATCATTGCTATGATACTCAACTGCTTCTTAATTATTTATATGCAGAGTATACAGACTGCTATTATCTCAATTTGATGAGATAGAAAAAAAGAGACAAAAAAAGAGATGTGGCCATTATCTCTAGATAGCCAACCTGAAATACTACTCTCCCAAGTATTTCATGTAACACAGCACAGGTATCTTATATATCTCTTTAGGTTTTGGGTAAAGGTTTAGAAAACATCCAGTTTTCATCCTTCAAATACTATCAATGTCTCAAGCATCTTTCTTTTACACATTATAATAAAACTGAAATATTTTGCATGAAGAAAAACAAGACAACCAAACTGATCAGCCTCCCTCTCTGAATGGTTTGGATTTCTTTACATTAAAACCCTTTTAAAGGAGCTACAGATGAAAGCATGACAGAAAATTTCTGTCAAACTGTCAGTCTAACTAAGTTAAGAAAATGTTTTCAGTTTCCTATAAAAACAAGAGGAACCAGTTTCACCTAGGAAAATAAATACTGTATATGGGGGATTTTGTAAGACCAGAGTAATGGGTTATCACACTCAAAATCTATTCTGTTTTGCTGCTCTCTCTTTAAATTACAAAGCTATCAACAACATTATTTCCATATGAGGCATCAATAAGCATCAGGGTATGTAATATTTAAATCACAAAAGAATTCCTTTCATAAATTGGTTCCTGTTAAATATTACATCTAACCTTGCAATGACTGCTAACAACATAAACAAAGAAACCCAGACCAAAGTCATTATGGTACAAAACATCTTTAAATTATCTACTCTGCAAAGGAAAAAAAAAGTAACTCTCTTTGTATACTTTCACTCCTTTCTAAGGGTGGACAGCAAGAGGTGCATTATTCCCTTAAGACAAGCACATCACCTAAAAGCAATTGCTGCCAACAGAATCTTTTCTTGCTAGAACTCACAGTAGGACTAAACAACTTCCATGTTTTCTGGTGTCTCCTTTAACTCATTGTTTTTTCTACTTTTATCAACTTCTTCCTTCATTACATCTTCTTCTGTATGTACTTCTTAAGGTTTCACTTTCTTACCCACCCCTCCCTGCAATTTCTCCTGAGTTACCTCCTCTCCTTTTTAGCCATTCTGATTTCCTTCTACATACTGAGATTGCCTTTTGATGCATCTGACCCAAATGAAGTATTATTGATTGAGAAATCATCAGCATATGTGGGCTGTTAAAATTATTGACCACCACACAGGCATGTGGACAATGACAGAGTAGTACCTTACTTGGGCACAGCATCTACTCAGCCCTAACTGCCAAGAAAATGTCAGTCTTTTGTCATATGTAATAAAATAAAAGTGAAATATGTAATATATTCCCAGAAGTCTCTCATACAAAATTAAACAAATAACTATAAGTCTAACTAAAATGTGAGATGACTAGAAAGCATTAATGGCTACAGGCTTGGTTCACATTCCAGGAATGCATTTAAAGCTTACAAAAAGGAAAGTAAATGAGATAAATGAAACCAACTGAGTAATGAGTAAAGCTTCACAGAGAAATGCACAGATGAGGCATTATCTTCTAGTTACCACTGAACACTATCACCACATCTGCTGCTTAAACAAACACCTGGTTTTGGCTGGTTCCTTTTAAAATACTGAAAGCCACATTCTCACAGAGTCAGCAGAGCGAGCAAGGGCTTCACTCCATTTCCATATGACTTCACCACAACCAAAAGAATAAGCCAGCCTGGGGCCCAGGAAAACACCAGTTTAGAATCACTGGTTTCAAGGAAAATATACCTAACTCTCCCATACAGCCATTACCATCTCTTCACCAATTATGAGTTTAGTTATACCACATCTCCACCAGCCTCAAGGCTTTACAGGCCTAACAAAAGCTGGAAACAGGACAGGTGTTTAGCTTGCTGTTTGCATCTTTCTCACTGACAAATTCACTTACTTTAAACCCACAGTTTCATGGGGAATAAGGCTACTCAGGTCCAACATTAGGATGTCACTCAAATGCTGAAAAACTAGGAAGTAATGCCAGTAACTGTGCTTCTATTTCTCTCTCCACATACAAATGGCTATAAAACACATTATATTTTATTATCCTCCTCTTTCTATAGTACCTTAGTTATATAAAAATTTTTTGAAAACTGGCCCTGCAGAATACAGAGAGAAGGAAACATTTTATAGCAAGCAAACAACAGAGAGCAGAAATGCAAGTAAAAAAATGCTGACTTGAGAGAAAAAAAAAAGGATAAAACTCAGGTTTCAGTAACTGAACCCCATATTTCAAAACTACTCAGACATGCTGATTAATGACAGCATAATTGCAACAGTTCTTCACATATTTACACACACCCTAAAGCAACTTCTAATTCATAATACTATTTAAGCCTCAGTTACTGAAGGAAAAAATCAAGAGTGAGTGCAATACATGGAGAAACTTATCTTTAGAATAATGGTAATACTTTTTTTGATATTGGTCCATGGTGAACATTCCCTGGAGTTCTACTTTATGCAGCAAATATAATAAAGCCTCAATTAGTTCACATACTAGTGCACTTTTCTGATTAAAGAAAAATTCTACACAATTGTAAAACATTCCAAAACAATCATCAGAATTATGGAGTTAATCAGAACAAGGTTGTGCAAGATTTCTGAACAAAATTATGTTACATATTTCAGAACCAACTCAATTTAATGTCTACTTATTACTACACTTATCTAAAGATGCAAGAACGAGAAAATTAATCCCTCGTCATCTGAGACATTTGTTGTCCTTATTTCCAAAATCAGTCAGAAATCTTTCTCTCCAACTACAGTCTTAAAGCTATGAAGACAATTGTCCTGTAACTGTCAAACCCTAAGGTATTAAAAAAACTGAAATACACTAAAACTTACCTTCAAGAGTATAAATGTGTTCTTCAAGATCCTCATACCTTAGTTTCTCTGGTTTGTGGATATCACTGAAATCTTGTTTATCTGTTTGTTGACTCTGAAGTCTGAAAAAAAAGGAAGAATTTAAATAATTTAATAAATATAAATGCTGAACTTTTAAGCAAATAGCAATCTTAAGTTTACTCACATGCTAAGCAACAGACTAAACCAAACCCAAAACCCATGAAACTCAAATCTGGAACTTTCTGACTCAAATTCAGGGTATTTAAATCTAGTCCTCCAAACTTTCACCAGAAGTCCACTCCGTCTCCCTGCAGCCTTCCCCCAAAGCCTTCATGAGACATAAAGTCATTACATTAAAACAAAATTAACAAAGGAGTAAGAAAAAACAACAAAAAAGGAGAAATACAATGAATTGTGACAGTCAACTGAAATTTACAAATTTGCTTTTTTAAGCTCTGTGTTACAGCTTAATTTCCCATTTTTATGTCCTCTTAACAGATGCGTTTGAAATGTATTAGGATTAGATGTCTGGCAAAACAGAGATACAGGGGTGAAAATCTGGGTTCTATCAAAAATGGGGTTAGTGCCCTCATTCTAAATCCCTGTTTATCTCATCAGAAAGATAATGTGAAAGAACAATGCTTCCCACATGACCCAGCTCCTAAACTCTGACCAGAACCAGGATAGCAAAAGGAGTGCAGGTCACTAATGAAATTCAGCATCAGCACTTCATAAAGGAGCTTACTTCACACCAGCTGGTGCTCTTCATCACAGCCTAAATATGTTTGTGCTTACAATTTCTAAGGAATACAAGCCTTCCATGGGGCAAAAGTGGAGAACAAACAATTCAAAACATATCCCCACAATGAGATTTTTTGATAAAAAAGGGTAAATCTTGGCACAAACAAATAAATTTGCATTGTCAGAAGGATAGTTCAGTGATGTCAGTGGGGAAAATACCCTGTAAATTAAATAGGACAGAGTAAGTGAAATCTCACATTTTTGGAAATCTATTTCATGTTTTGAGTCTTTCCTTCACAGAAATGGTTATGTGCTAAATAATTATTAAGGAAGCAAGGTTCAGGGACATGCATGCCCCTTTCTTCAATGCTGTGTCCTGCAACACTGCTAGAAAGACAGAGAACCTACTGCCTCAGGAACAACCCTCAACTAGTTTCTTCAGGGCTAAACAAACAAATAAACAAACAAACAAGAAATTTGGTAATAATCTGCTTTATACCTCTAGTCTTCCTGTCTGTGTTTACTGGCTTCCTTCATACCACTTCTATCTTGGAACATAAATAAACAAGGAGCTCCTGTAGTCACAGAAGCAACTGTTCTTCCCCACCAACTTCTAACAGCTTGTAACGGATGTTACAGCATCACATTCTCTTTTCTTTACAAAGAAGTTCCCACTGACACTTGAAATCTACAGGTCATAAACTAATCCCACAATACACATCAATGATGTGGCATTTGCCTAATAATAAGAGGAAACAACTGGAAAAGCCCACACATGCATTTCTCAAATATTTCATGTAACAGAAAACAGACCAAGGCACATGAAATTAAAAAACATGCAACAAAAGAATGTTTTTCTTTTAAGAAAGTCTTGGGAAAGCAGCAAGTTCAAGACAATTACTGGGACCTTATACCCTTGCTTTGTCAAAAGAAACCCAAGAAAGCAACAACAAACCATAGCTGCCTTCCCAGACCCAGGTCTGCCCTCTGCAACACAACTTGTTCATACTGTTCACTCTTCAAGCAGGATGGAGTCTACAAAATCCTTCAAAGAACTACAGTTTCTCACAGGATTGGAGCATTTTCCCATTTCAGCTTAACATGCAGGTTAACATTCAACCTTTGCTTTTTAAGGGCTGTCAGAGAAATACAGGAAATCTGAGACATACCATAGAAAATGTGAATGAGTAGGGAAAGGAGACACAGCCTTAAAGGAACACTTACAGGAAACTAACCTCACAGTCCCTAAAAATCCCAACAGCTCATTTTGAAGGCAAAAAATATAAACGCTCTCCCAAAATTCTAACCAGATAAAAGACCCTCTCAACACTTTCTGTATGTTGAGGCCTTGATAACAACAAAATAATAGAGCCCATAAATGCCTGCTAGAGCTGCCTCAGGACAGGCTTTCTTTCTTCAGCCATCAAATCAGGAATGATGGCTAGCAGGTTAAGGACAATTCAATTGTTTCTTCTTAGGAAAAAATATTAAAAGTTAAATACTAGAGCTTCTTCTGAAGACAATATATTCAGGATTCTTAGTTTTGGACAGTGGAGGCAACAGTGGCCATTTAGAACAGAAGAACACACATGGAAATAGGAGATACAGAGAAAAAAGAGAAGTCATTTTTATGCAGCTTAATTTTGTCAAGTTATTTATATACCTTAAAAAGATCTTAAAAAAAACCAACAAAAGAAAAGAGAACAGTTGTGCTACACATCCCATTCCCACATGCAAAGGAGACTGGAGAATCCTGTTTTGAAAACAGGCATGTGAACAAGCTCTTCAGAGAGAAAAAAAGTAATAAATTTAGCATTACAGCTTGTTAATGAATTAAGTGAGAATGTACAACTGCCTTGATTTAAGTTCTCAAACAGGCAGCAGAAATTCAAATGCTTCAATCAGCAAAAGCTCATCAGTCAGGTCACAGACGTGAAAAACAGACACAATTAAAGAGGCATAGCTTTGCTCAAAGCAAACCAAAGTGTTTTGGCCTTTTTATAACTAAGTTCCGCTTGAGGCATGAAAAAATGGAAATCCCTACCCATCTTTAGAAAAGCTTTCACTTAATGGCTTTAATGGCTTGCTTGATTTGTAAAAGCAGGTATAACCATGAACAAATTGATAAATATTTCTTTAAAAAGCAGGCTTAAAATGTTGCTTTGCAAATAATGTTACCTGATTTTCTGGCCATGACTGGATGGTAAGGAAGGAACAGACTCAGAAGATGAAAGCAGATATGGCTTTGAAATAGGAGAAAGCACCTGGTCAACACTCTGCTGTGAAGAGGTAAGGGATGAGCTCTTGATGTCTGCAGAATAAAAGCCCCACAATTTGTAATTAGTTATTTGTACCATTTCTCAGACAAGGCTGTTTGTACAACACGTGCATTATCGGTCCAACGTGCATGGGCTGGGGAAGGAAAACAGTCAAATGCATGAGCTAATTTAGAGGAAAATCAAAAAGTGCATAATCCTTCCACCTGCAGATTATGCAGTAAAACAGCTGTTAGATCTGCCAACTGCAAGTATTTCAGAGGAGGACATACTCCTTCCTTTCATTCTCCAGACACAGGTGCTGACAAGTGATCTGCACTTAACCTCACTTAGAGGAAAAACAAATCTCAGACTCACATGCATGGTATCTTTTACCTCTTTAAATTTACCCTGAGTTGTTCAGACTGGTATTTTCAACAGCCTCGAAAGCCTCCATGGAAGCTTCCAGAATGACTTACAGTTTTCTAGCAAAACCACACCTGGTGCTTCAGACATCTCTACTGGAAAATGATAACACAGATACCAATATAAAAGCACTCCTCCTAGGAAGACTCATGGAAGAGAAATGCCATCTCAGTGGGGAAGCAATCTGACTGGCAGCTGGCAAACCTCACCAACAGCACCTTAGCACTGAAGCTCCCTGCCCACTGGGGCACCTCCCACATCAGCTCACCTGAAGATCCCATCAACCCAGCTGCAGCCTGGTCCTACAGTACATCACCACTCCACTGCTGTTAACTCCCAAGTCAGGTAATGCACTCCTTTGTTATTCAACTCTTACCCCTCTCCAGAACCTGTTAGTTTTGTGCATTAAGCAAAGAACAGATCCAGTGGAAAAAGGAGATGTGCCATCTGTAACTAGCTCCTTAAAAGTACAGATGGGAAGGACTGTTAAGGTTATGCACACAACTGTAGTTTTAACACTTCCCATTTTTCCAACAAAACCCTAGTATTATGAAAGATTTTGTTCGTGTGCAGTGCTAAACAAATGGTCTGTGGGTATTTTGTGGGTACAGAAGCTGACAGAGAACTTAAAAGATTGCTTTGGAAGTTCAAGTTTCAATTATGTTTTCAGTAACAGAGTATGATACTCTACATGCAGAAACATGGGGACAGCCACCATCAATTAGAGTGTTTGTAACCTGTTTCTAACAGTGCCCATTACTAAAGAAAACTAAACCAAAATTGGAAAAGGAGCATACTCATATCTTAGTTCTGGCAACACCTACACCAACCTTTCTTCAATCAATACTTTTTTGGATCCTCCTGACAGAGAAGTTTTATTCCTGCATCTATACTTGTTCCCATAGAAGCAATAAATTACACAAGTTACTCATGGTATGAAAAACCATTTAATTTTATTTCATTTACTTAATTTCATTTTATTTCCTTTCAATGTCTCAGGATTCTGAGGTCTGTGAAGCAGTAATCAATTGATGCCTTTTCACCTTTTCCACATCACTCATTGTTTTCTCACAGCACAACTCTCTTTCAAACTAATCTGCCCTTGTATATAACCTTCCTTCATGGAGAAGCTGATCATTGTCTTTTTTGGTTGTTACTACCTCTCTTTGTCATCCTATTAAATCCACTTCGAGTCAGGGTGACAAGAATTGCATCACTCAAGAAACAGATGTACTGCAGATTTTAAACAATAGGTTTTATAAAAAAATTAATTTCTTTTCTATTTTGCTTGCTTTTCTGAGTACTGTTCTTTAAAAAAAGAAAAAGACTAAGCAATTATTAGAAACTGTGATATTAACAGCAAATCAAAATTTTCCAGTCATGACCAAACACTAAACCCTTCCTCCTTGCAATTGCTCAGGAATATTTGATAAAGATGTCACAGCAAAAAGAACAAACAAAAGCAAATCTGGACCTTTCAGACTGGAAAGCTCCATTTAAAGAAGTCAGAAAAGTTTTCTGCCACACACATTAACTACAATAGGTAATGAAAGGTTAGAAATGAAGGAGGATTAGGAAATTACAATTAATGTTGCAAAGTGTTACACTTAATAGCAACTTCTGAATGAAACCCTACATATCATAAGGTTACACCTGTAGTGATTTATATGGCATAGTCTTCTCTTGAAAGCTCCCTAAAGCACGTTTTAGCTTCCCTCAACATCCTGCTCCAGTCCTTGTTTCCAGGAAGAAGCAATACTCCAAGCAGCTGGTATATTCTGTCTCCTGCAAAACCACATCACCTGATTTCTCCTGCATCTTAGCAAGTAACAACTGAAAGACTAACACTGCTGAGTATTTCTCCACCGAGAGCACAAGAGTAACAGCAAGTAAACCCCCAATACTGCACCCCATTAACAATTGTGACTTACCATCTGGAATTTTCTTGTTACTGGCATCTCTCTTTGATTTGGAAATGGGAGTAGAAGAAAGGCGCCTTGAAGAAGCTCTGTGTGGTGGTGTTAAGGGATTTTTGAAGATATCGACCTCGCCAGTTCTTTTGCTGTGTTCTTCACCTCTTGGACTGCTCAGAGGGGAATGTGGGGAGCCGGGATTATCCTCTAGAAGTTCATGCTGGGTCACCAAAGGGGGTCTACTAAGAGGACACTGTAGAATTAAAGGAGACTGCATCTTCCTTGGTGTTCTGCTTGCAGCTGCATTCTGCATGACTCTGTGTTGGTAATTCCTGTAGGCTTCTTCCAAGTACTCGGCCTCCTTTTCCAGCTCCTTGACCCTGGCCCGGGCTCGCGCGATGCACTCCAGGTCGGAGTCCGGGGAGGCGCTGCGTGGCTGCAGCTGCTGCCGGCAGCCAGCTCCTGGCACAGCCCTGACCCTCCCCACATCAGGCACAGCCTGAGCCCTCAGCAAGGCACCGTCCACATAAATGTCGTGGGGTACAATTCTGTCCCCAGTGAAGTCCAGCACGGAGCGGTCGACAAGAGAAGGCTTTGGGTTCCGATACACCTCATTTTCCAGAGCTAAAAGGGAGCAAGGGAAAAGTGAGCAGCACTGAAGAGAGAGAGGGAGACCCACAGCAAAATGGAAATAGTAAAACGTGGCATTTAAATTTCAATTTGATCAAAACTATTTTCCATGGAAATGGCTTACAATCTGATAATTTAATGGTTTAATTTACATTGATTTAAATGTATTTTTAATGCAGTTCCAAAGCTGCAAACTACCACCACTATTTTTTTAATATGTATGTCTTCCACGTAAAACTACCTTAAGCATGTACTCTACAATGTTATTTTAAAAATTATGCTTAAATAAATAAACGAAAACATTGGACATATTCTATCTTATCATGCTGTTAAAGACTGAGGAACACAGGGCATGCCACAAGTGGCAATAGTTTCCGTTTATTTAGATCAAAAGAGAATTTTGGAGAAAAACAACATAGCACACAGAAAATATCTTTGGTTTTATTTTTTATTAGAAGTACTCTGAAATTGTCAGTTAAATTGAATGTTTTGGGTCTGTCTGCTTCCTTGCACTTGCATGCTTCAACAAACCCAAAGGACCAATCTATAGGGTTGTATCTTTCTCAGCAAATTACAACCCTGTTTTTATTCTACATAAATGGTTCTTCAATTACTTCATGAACTTTAATGTAAAATAAAAGTCCCTACAGTACTTTCAGTCATTTAAATATATATTTGCTATTTTGATACTAGCACATTTCCAATTCTAAATGGTACCAATACTTGTATCATAAATGAATAAGTACAGATCAGTCTAGTGAATAATATAAAATACTCCACATACTGAACTATGATGCAACACATATTGTATGCAATGTATAATCATTGCAGAATTCAATTCCATACTTTTACATTAAATACACATACAAAACCTTTTATTTATAATACTTGATATTAGCAATTTGACTGATAGACATCTTTAGATCTACATTTCTTCAGCAGACTGAATTGCTCTATGCAAGTGCCTGTTTCTAATACCCACACAAGTTAAGCTTAAGTTACACAGAAGTTATCAGACTTGACAAAGTCTGTTTAAACATTAGACTTAAATTTCTGAGGTATGCAATACAATTTCAAATTGATTATTCTTATTATGAACACTCAAGAATCAAAATGCATTAAAGCACAAGTTGCCTGCTGGAAAATGCTGTTTATGTTATCAGCAAACATTAATGTCTTCATACTGAGGAAAAAAAATATGCAAGTGTTCAGGGAGGAATATCTTCCCTTCCTCCTATATGTTTTCTGAGAGGAAGCTGTAATGAGTCTACTTTTTAAATTGGGCTTTTAAATAGATTTTGATTTTAAACTTAAAAACTACTCCCTGGTGATGCATTAGTTCTACGTAACCGCAGCTTTGTTAAGTTTCTAGAAATTTTTATTCTTCATACAGGACTGTTCTGGTGTAAGATACAAACCTGTCTGTGTTTGTTTCACTTGCAGTTTCAGTTCTTCAACCTGCACATTTAACTTCCTGACAGTAGCTTCAGAGTCTAACAATTGGGCCTTTAACTGGGCACAACGCTCAACCTATAGATCAAGGGAAAAACAAAATCCAGCATCATTCAAACAAAAAGAATAATCTCAAGTGGACAAATACTTGGTTTCTAAGTGTTTTTCAGGTCCAGTCAGACCATGGACACATAGTATCCTACTGAAAATCAGCACTGACAACTTACTGACTTTGTAAGATTTGCTTTGGTTATATTTAGTCAGTTTTATTTTTTGGAAGTTTATTTGCGTGGTGGTGTTTTGTTTTCTTTAGAGCTGTTTACATAAAAATAAGCACAGTACAAACAATCCCTGTAATTATATGCCAAACAGCCTGATAGATGGATGAATGTAAAAGAGACGACAGGAAGAAGAAAAAATTAAAATAATTTGGAAATAATAATTTACCTCACTTTGTAGCTGCTTTTCCAAAATCTGCTTATGACTTTCAAATTCATCCAGCACCAGCTTCCTAGAATGCTCCACTCTCCTCAGCTCCACTTGGCAGGCCAGGTACTCCGCCGAGGGCTGGGACAGCTCTACCCCAAAAGAGAAACACTGGACACTCAGACAAGGGTAAGGAGTGTGCACTCTTCTACACAACACCCTGTGAAAATGTAAAGCTAATTTGATTTTAGGAACATAACAAGGCTTTGTCTGAATAAAGTAGTTGGGAATGATTTTCTCCTTCCTTTTAAAAAGGAAAACATCTTTGCTGGTGTAGTCCCTTAAGAACTAGACCCAGACTGTCCTACACTGGAAGAAAAATACATATTCTTACCTTATGTAACTGGGCATACATCTCCACTCTCCCATAATCTCAAATGCACATTAAAAATACTTTGCATTTATAACTACAGTCAGGCAAGCACTTTAATAATAATGCCATGTTCTTTTAATATTATTAACCACAGTAATGCTGTGGTTAGAAATATTGCCCTGCTTTTTTCAGAGGGTGAAAGGGATATCCTTCATATTATAGCTACCACTTAATTCAGGATTTCTCCCATACAAACATATAAAAGAAAATAAACTTATGTCAAGGACTGTTTCATTATATGCAAACATTAGCTTGGGCTTCATGCAAACTTCAGGCAAACATAATACAAAGAAAGCATTTTAATGAACATTTATTTCTAACAAATACTTGAAGAGAAACAGAAACAAGAAAATTACTAAATCATTCACACTGACTGTCTCGAAGATGCTGGTTCTCACTGCGAGTCTCATCCAACTGTTGCCTAAGTAGTTTATTCTGCACTTGCAGCTCCAATTTCTCCTCCTTTAGCAAAGGATAGTCTGATACCTCTTTCAGTTTTTCTGTCAACAACTGATTCTGTTTATTTAGCAACAGAACCTGGGCCTTCACTGAGTCCAAATCCAGCTGCAGACAAAGAACAGTTTAGAAGCTTATGAACCACTGTACTACTTAACAATTATTTTTATTTCACATTTTCTTCTTTATTTGTGACATACCTCAACTGCACCAATTAGAATATAGCCTCTTTAAATTCATATTTACAATTACCTCAAGCTCTTTGGTGCGTGACACAGCTTGCTTGAGTTCCTCCTTTTTTGAATTAACAGCAATGGCTTCTTCATGCAAAAGCATAGCTTTCTCTGCAGAAAGGATTACAAATGCTGAATTAAAATTAGTAGGTTATTACAGTAAAACCTGTATCAGCAAAAAACAGTTCTAAGCTGCTAAGACCAAATTTCAATTTAACTTAAGACATAAAAATGACAATGTCATACACAGTCCTTCAAAATTAAGTAAATCACACTGTGAGTATAAATGTATACATACGCATACACACATTTAGAATTAAGTAAATCAAATTCACATGCCTGTGATATATCATTGCTTACACACGTCCCTAACTTAGAAGTCTAAAATGTTATCTGTTCTGGCTCTCTTCTGCAAGCTTCAATTAAACATCTTGTGCACAGTAGATGAAGAAACTGGCAACTGTTCCAGGGTACAGCACCAGAGTTCAGTTCAAGCCTGAATGAGCCAGCAGGACTTCAGAAGGAAAGGGGACACTGAAAAGCCAGGAATGCTTTGCATACTCTGTGCAAAGCAGCAGCTTACAGTTCCCACTGCATTCTGAGCAGCAAGGAGCTGCTGAACTGTCACTGTTGCTGAACTGTCATCTGTCCCTTGTACCACTGAACACCAGTAACAACAGTGGTTTGGTATCTGCTAGTAAAAGCTCTAGAGGTAAACAGGTACTTTATGAATATCAGACAGATGGTTACCTTTATTTTTTTTCTCATCTTCAGTAACTTTATTGGTTCTGGCTATGTATTCTTCTTTTAATTCAAGCTGATATCTAGAAGCAAAAAGAATTGTTTTCCCAAAGGATGTGTCTGCGCACATGCACAGGCATTTTTGTCAATTCCAGTCTTTCTCAAACGAAACAATAATCACACAATTATTTATTGACAAAATTAACTATTGCAGAGCCACTGAAATGGTTGGAAAGGGCCCTGCCAATCATCTCCTTCAACAAAAAGCCAGACTGTCACCACCTCTACAGCAGGGCAGCTGTGGCTCTTCCTAGACAAGTCTTGAAAACCTTGAAGGACAAATATTCCACCACCTCCCTGGATAACCTGTGCCAATGCTGCACTACTCTCCCAGTAGATCTTTTCCTTATGTCCAAGCTAAATCTCCCAAGCCACAATTTACAGCCCCTGCCATATGAACTCAGAGGTCACATTTGAGAGCCCAGTAACTATCCTGACAGACTTTACCAGGCTCTTTCCAGTTTCTTAATAATTTTTTTTGAATTGGGGAGTCCAAACCTGGGCACAGTATTCCTAGCACAGCCTTCCCCAATACCTTAAGGGGACACCAGTTCCCTCAGTCTGCTGGCCATGCTGCTACTAATCATATCCATCCTACTATTTGCCTTATTTGTCAGAGCATCTGCTGGCTCATAATCAACCTGGCATTCACTGTAACTCAGCCACCTCCTCTTCAGAAATACAGCTCCTCAGTCAATTCCTTTTTCCTTTTTATACTACCTCATAGGACTATTCTGACCCTAGCATGGATCTTTGCAGTTTTCCTTGTTAAAATTCCTAAGATTTGCACTGGCACAATCCCCAAACTTGTCAAACTCTGTCTGAACTGAAACTCTGCCATTTGTTGTGGAAATGATTCCTCTTAATGAAGCCTCCTGCTCAAATTGAGGATGCCCTGTGCCCACAACCAGATGAAGGTGTTGGACAATATGGGCCCCAGTCCTGGCCCCAGGGGTTCTCTGCACACCACCAGTAGTCAGACAGCACTGCCCAGACAGACCACTATTCACAGCCCAGCAGCCATTCAACTGTGCCATTCCATTTTACTGGAATTTACAGGAGCTAAGAAAGCTCAGCATTTTACATGACTGGGATATAATTTTAAATGGTTTCTACATACAGCCAAATCCACCTGCCTGCATTTCTGCAAATGATCCAGACCACTAAGATGCTGCTCCCAAATGTGGCATTTAATGTTTACTGCAAAAATAAAGATTAATTTGCTAGCAAGCATCACTACTTCTGTACAATACAGTTTTTTTAATACTTTTCATCAATTATTTGGGACAAAAGGACATGGATCTACTCTTTCTGAGCAGCTGCAGCATGCCTTAAAATATTTTGTATGTTGATAAAATAATCCAAGCAGCAGTTTGTCCTTAAACACTTTGATTCTCCTCATGAACCAAAAGGACTTTGCCATCACTATTTGTAAGTAGCTGTTACAGACTAGATAAAATAGGATACAAAGGTGAGTCAATTAGTTGCATTTCACTGTTTTCTAACAAAACTATCAAATGCTGAGGCATTATTTTTATCAAAACCTACTTTCTACATCTTTGTTCCGTAATTTAAAGACCAATTAACACAGATAATACTGGTTTGCAATAAAAAATAATGATACATCAGTCATTGGGTTTATCTGCCTAACTGAGACGGGTTCACGACACGCCAAGAGCACTTGTCTGCATTGAAGTATCAAGGAACCCTTCAGGTAACCAAGGTATTCCAAAAAACTACAATAGCAAAGTTAGGATATACCCACTGCAACACCCCAAGAGCAGTGACAGATTACTGCAAATTCCTTAAGACCAGGTTCAAGCAGAAGGTAGCCAATAAAAGAGGGAGATCTATATTGGAGAATCCCTTTCAACAATGGGAAGGGGTGAAAGTAAGAGCCAGTCTGTCTGTACGATGGGCTAGTGTGTCTCTCACCCTTTTTCCAAGAAACTTGTAACATCTCTTAAATGTTGATTTCCCCTTCAGGCCTCATCTGCATTCAGAAAATGGTCAGTTCTTTTAACTGTGGTTAAAGGACGTAACTAAAATTGCTTCAGATCCTCTTGTTTAAATATACAAATTAATGCCACATCTCTTTTCCAGATATCAACACAGAATTTAAACCACAGCAATAATATAAACTATAACCAAAAGAGAATCATTTTCTATAGCCAGCTTACTAGCAAATAGCTAAACAGTAATGTAAAATCTCAATCTCACTAAAACAAAAGCTTAAGTGCATATTTTCAAAGTCCTTGTCTTTGCTATGCTTCTCAAAACAAATTCTATAGAATTTTACTGTTGTGTTTTCATGGGAAATATCATGCTTCCTATTTGAGACAAAAGAAAATTTACTTTAAGAGTTCTGTCTTCAGCCTTTGGTCATATGTGTCCTCTATGTTCTTCACAGCAACCTCACGACGCCGAAGTGCATCATCTATAGCTTTATTTTTCTCCTCCTGAACTTTCTGGGTGCTGAAATATCCAGAAATATACAGACAATGACCAGTTATAAAGTAAAAACTTTAGTTGGGGTTTGTTTTTTTTTTACAATAACATTTACAGACATCAAAGGGCAATGTGCTTGCTTGGAATACTGTAGCAATTTGAGATCATAATCAGACTTTGTCATTGTAGTTCAAGAACAGAGAGATGTGACACAAACTAAATTGCCCTATTTAAAATTCAGCACCAATCAATTATGCAGCTATCCCGGGTTAACCCTGGCTCAGTTTTCCACACCAGAAACACTCAGAGGAGAGTGCTGAGCATGCTATTCTATCAGCACCCTCTGCTGGGTTGATAAAAAACCCAAATTTTTGTTAGCAGGATATTCATTTTGCTATGAAAAACAGATGACAAAGTAACAATATTGAGTCATATTGAAAGTTAGGCCAAAAATGGTTTTTTGTTTTTTTCAGTTAACTAAAGAAAACTGATCTTATTAAGGACAAATTTTAAAAAAACCCAAAAACATGGTACTAATGAGGCAAAATATTCATCTACATATCTCGTGATTGTTAGGGTTACATACTGTGTTGTTTGGGGGGTGTTTTCTTTAATTTAAGCCCTTGAAAGCAAACATCTGGTTCCCCGCCTTCAAAGCAATGCTAAACTGTTTTGGTTGGATCAGGTGGAACAGAAAAAAAACAGAAACATCTTTATGTATGGAGTATCCCTGCTAACAGAGACAGCATACAATACTACTCAAAATGTAAAACGTAACTTCTGGGACATATAATCTACTTCAACATCACAGAAGCAGAAACAGCTTGAGGTATGCATTGCAGAAGCACCATTTAGCATTGTACACATCCTTCAGTAACTTACATTTCAAATGCCTCCATCCTTTGCTTCAGTTCTGCCTCCCTGGTCCTTATGGCTTCAATATCTTTCAGCAGACTTTGTCTCTGGGCATACACTTCCTTTGCTTCTATCTGAATCACAAAATACTATCTTTAGTTTTAATCCCCACTTTATAGAGGTATTTACTGTTTAACACATTCCGACTTACTCCCATAAATACTATTTATATAGTCACAATATGAAATAACATCCAGAATCAATTTTAAGTATCTTTTTTCCCTTCCCTTTCTACTTTTACTCTGAGTAAAAATGTTTTAGATAGAGTCACTACTGGCTACCCACAAGCACTTTTCCTTTAAGATATAGCACTGGTTAAAACTCATGTAAAAGGAAAAAATGTTTTTAAAAATTACAGAAATTTGTTTTTAAAAATTACATGTTCAAACACTTCACTTTCTTTTAACAAACAATAGTTTTGTATGTTCTTCACAAAAACATAACTGAAGAAACAAATACCAAAGCCCTCTGATAAAACATGACTTAAAGCTGAAACTGAGTAAACCAACAGCCTTTCAGTTTTTGCAGTTTAACTTGCAGAACTCATAAAAAATTGAAAAAGGGATTCTCCAAGTGAGGAACATGTTATACACCAAAAGTGACATATCTTCCTATTAATAAAAATGGCT
This sequence comes from Climacteris rufus, assembly GCA_013398175.1. Classification (NCBI taxonomy): domain Eukaryota; kingdom Metazoa; phylum Chordata; class Aves; order Passeriformes; family Climacteridae; genus Climacteris; species Climacteris rufus. The sequence goes on along the minus strand of VZRZ01006915.1, from coordinate 31,955 downwards.
TTTCTCATCCTTCAGCACAAAAGACATCATTTCTCTCCAAACAAATAATAAATGTCTAAGAAGAAAACTATGATTTTGCCATCAAGTTTGAAAGCCATGTGCATTTGACAGTGCTGACAGATTCAGCTGCTGTTCCTGTACAAAAAATAGAGCAGTGTCTCAAGTCACATTTCCTGGACATAAAGTAATCATAGTGAAGGGTTAAATTACCTGACACCTTTAATGTAAATATACCTGAACTCTGTTTAAAGAATCCCTAGATAAATGAAACATATAGTTCTCAGTGAGTGCAGAAGCTGACAAGAGAAATCAAATATTCATACACAGTACCTGACAGCTATGTTGATCTAGCCACTGGCAGGGGTTTTTTAATTACTGAATTAATTTCACACCCACAGAAGAAGACTGATAACATGACATAGATGTTTTTCTTGTCAGCTTCTAAGGACATAACATGAAATAAATTCATGGCATAATGATAAAATGTTTAATAGTATAATAATTTATACAGAGACCTGCACAACTGTTTTGTTAACCAATACCATGTGTTCTCAGGGAAAAAACCAAGACAAAAAAAACATAAAATCACCACACCAAAGCAAAAATGTGGTAAGTATTTGTGGGTGACTGTTACTTGGACGAAGGTCTACTGCAGACAGCAGGGGAATGAATAGGCAAACAGGCAACAGAAGAGCTAATAAACTATTCTTTCAAAAACTGAGAAGTAACAGAGATTGGGACAAAGATTTGAGAATTACATACAAATTACTGTGTGCTGTAACAGTACTGGAAACAGTACCCTGGAAAACACCAAGAGTTAATAGCCCAAAAGAGTAACTCATCAGAACTAAAGTGTTCAAAGAAATTAAATGAGATGCTAGCTTACAGTAAAGATGGTGTTCACTCCTAATATTCAACATATAACAACAAACAGAAATAGCATATCTGTACCATGCTATTGTCCTTGTTTGAGACAAATTTAGGAGAAAACCCCTTCCAAATAGAAGGCAGCCTTCATCAGCCCCTCCCCTACCAGGTTCGGGACAAAATCTCTCAGGAGAAAGTGAGAAAAACCCCCTGTTCATTCACATAATCTGCATGTATACATAAAACAGATAGAAAACAAAAGTAGAAACCAGGAAAACCCTGAGAATAAATAATGTCAGATTATAAACCCCCGAAAAGGGAGAAAACCTCAGCAGAGAGTCCCAGAGTCCCCTCGGTTGGATGGTCCCTGAGGCTGAGGTCTCGGCACAGGCTCCCCCACCAGGTCTCCACAGGCCGGGGGGCGCGTGTGCCCATCCTCTCTGGAAAAATCAGCCCCCAGGCCCAGGAGATGGCACAGGTTCAAAGAAACGAAGAAAAAGGCAAAAAAAAAAGGGAGAAAAAAAAAGGGAGAAAAACTGGCCAAAGAGGCAAGGGAAAAAAAAACACCTGTCCTTCTCTCTGCCATGCCGACCTTATCCACAGCAGCTGGGAAGAAGGGCAGATCCCAGGGGAGTCACCTTATTTATATACAGTCTATTGGCAGGAAATCCGCTTTCTTCTGTGTGGAAACATAACCCTGAAAGCTCAGCTACAATGACAGCTGACAACAGGAATACAATGTTGTGGGGAAATGATACAGTCACCCCAAGACAGCTATTTATTCCATTTAGGTTAGAGTCTTCTTAGCAGCTAAAAGAACTTAGAGTGTAACTAACAGCTATGTTCAACTTTCTGTGAAAAAAAATCCAGTGATCTGAATTCAGTAAAATTATTAAAACAGATTTTAAAGTATTTATTACACTTAGATTCCAGCTTGCAGAACTGTTCCTTTACCAGCCACCTCTACTTAGATGCTTAACCATACTCATTCCTGCAGTTGCTAAATGCATTCTCCTTTTTATGAGACCAAAACTGAATTCAAAGTTTTCCCTAACAAACCAAGTAAGATCTGAAGGCAAATCTCCCAAAGATAAAAGATCAGTCTAACCAACTCACTGAATCATTTTGCAATAAATTAGGAAGAAAAATACTTGGAGCTTTACCTCTTGTTGCTTTTGAAGCCTCTCAATGGCATTCTTTTCACGAGAAATCAAAGCTTCAGACTTTGCTTGGTGCATCTTCTCTAACTCATGGCGCAGCTCAGAGATTTCTTTCTGGGTCTGCACTTTCTCCTCCATTTTAATCTTTGCTATTTCAACTTCTTTAAAATGTTCAAGCTTTTACACAAAGGAGGAATAGAGGATTAAATAGGGCCATCTTCAAATGAGCAAAGGCAGTCCCTCCAAAGACAATTCAAATTTCACCAAGAAATTCTTGCAGGGAATGATAATTTTATAAAAATTAATTGCTGTGATAAAAATAGCTTAGCAGCACATATTATTTGCAAATAGTTTTCAAGTGTTTATCTGGCATCCTAGAGCAGATCTTACACAAAACTATCATCTTTAGACAACAGCAAAACAGAAGCCTATGAAGAAAAACACACTGCAGGAGTGCTACTCTGCTTGGAATGAAGGAAAGGCCCCACTCTTTAATTCCTCCTCTGACACTCTGTCTTGTCTTGTCTCTTTCCCAAAGAACCACTTCTGACTAGCGATTCAAGAAATGGCAGGAGCAGACCCATCCTGAATTGCTCAGGAACCACAGAAATTCACCAGGCCATAAAAAAAAAGTGCCAGAAATGTAAAAAAATCAGAATATGCAACTTCATATAAAGACAGTTACAGATAAAGAAAGAGTAAGTCCTGACTCACTGACTTCTAAGCAAAACTGAAAAAAAGCAAATGCACACAAACAGCAAAGAACAAATCTTGCAACTGCACTGAAGAATTATAGGGAACATCACTCCATACAATGTGTGAAGTGTACTATACACAAAAGCAAATGGGATTATAAAGAACCACAATAAAAATCTGAAAGAAAATGGAAACCAAGCATACAAGACAAAAAATATGAGGAAAAAATGAGCAAAAGAATAAAAAGAGAATGATAGAAAAATTGTGACACTGGAGAAAAGATTAAAGAGTGGAGAAGGCATAGTAGGAATGTCTGAGTAAGGAATTCAGGTCTGAGGGCATAAATTTTGTGAAAAATTAAAGAAACAGTGAGACAGTACAGCATCACTTGTACATATACAAATTTGATTAGAAATGTCTTACAGTAATTCACTTTACACTGCTGAGGAATTCATGTAAAGCGAAATGAATTTAGAAGAGATTTATATCTGGTTAAGATTCCATTCTCCTTTGTTGCAACTGATTTGCTTAAACTGATACAAACTTAACAACACACAAATTAACATGTTTTACATACTAAAAAGACAGAGCCAGTTGGGGAATAAAGCCTACATGAAGAATGAAGGTAAAAGAGAGTTTTAACTCTCCATCCTTCTACCTGTCTAGCTGAACAAATATGACTACATTTATTTCCTCAAACAGTTTCTACGTAGATGAGTGCCTTTAAAACTGTGGAAGAATTTTGATTATTAGATTATCATTTTCATATCCCAATTAACTACTGAGCTTGACAGAAATGAAAAATATTTAAATAAAATACAGTTAATTTAATTTTTTTCTATCCAGATAAACTAATGATCTTGACAGAAATTTATGGAAAAGAAAAATAATCTATTTAAATGAACTGCAGTATATTCTCTCTGCTCCATTTTTCAGACATAAAGATTATCAAAGGATTATATGACAAAATTCTAATGTTGTTCCGAAAATGAAGGATAATTCTCAAGAAGATCTGTCTTCAATTACAGAAAGAAAAAAAGCCAGAAATAATTTATAATACTGTCTGTTATGACTTTAGTGTTTCTGTGCAATATTTTGAAATAGAATGCGAATTCTCACCAGTATTAAAAGGTAACTATCTGTCAAGCTACACAACAGCAATTCACACCTCTCAGTTGCTATGCATCATATTGAATTTCAAGTGTCAAAATCTTAACTGGGAAGGAAAATTAATAATGTGAATAAGCAGAGTAAACATTTCTCCATAAAACAAAATAATCAAAGAGCAAATAAAATTTACCAAATGAAGACAACCAGAGTCTGTAAATGTAGTGTTACAAATTAACATCAGACTACAAAGCTGAACATTCTGCAAACATTTAACAAAAAAGGAGAATGGCAATATACACATTCTATCATCAAATTAACAATTGACAGTGGATTAATTTAGCCTTTTGTGCTTGTTGTAACTCGGTATTAGATATTTTCTTTTAATTTACCTTAAGTATTAAAAGTTTGCAACATGTAAAGTCAAAATTAACAAACATCTCCCTCCAATTCATAAACCAGAGTTATACCTTTTGATGCATTTCTTCTTGAAGCTGCTTCTCTATTTCTTTTCTATATTCATTAAGTTTTACTTCTAAAGATTCATATCTCTGATGCTGAGGATAAGAGTCTGCAAACTGTTCATCAATCAGTTGAAGCTTCTCAGCTATAAAAAGAAACATATCCATCATAATTTAAAAACATTCACCACAGTTACCTTACCAAAGCCTGCAGGAACCTATCCCTCTGCAGAATGGTCCTGAGCTTATCCAGGTAGTAGTGTCCTAGAAAGACTTGTGTGGTACAAAAGCAGAGGCAGCACAGAAATGCCATTTATCTGCTTTATGCCACACAGCATACACCTAGGAGAAGGTGCTTGGCTGTTTAGGCACTATTTGTGGTATTACATAGGCATCCATCCTTTTTACTATGGGTGGACAAGAATTTTCTTTTGTATGCAACTTCTAGCTTTTTTGTATTAATATATTAATAACAGCATGCATAGCATAAACTCAAGAGCTCCCAATATATGCCTGATTTGCTCATAGAAAGAAGGCCTGCATTTATATTCTCCATAACATATTTCAGCACCTAACATTTACAGTCCATTTGTCATAGGTCTTAGCTAAACGCCTAAGGAAACATTCAAGTGATTTAAAAGAGAAATTCTTAACAGGATTTTGCCCTATTTTAAGAACATTTAGAAATTCCATGTACTAGTGACAGACATGGCCTTTACTCATTATTACTTTAGGCTGCATTTGAGTAAGTAATGAAAGAATACCATTCATACAATATATATGAAGCCATACCATATACAAATTGGAAAATATTTGGGGAGACTTGCTTGCAGAGGTTGTACTTACCAAGAGATTCCCTGTAAGGAGGCACTGAGGTGGTCTGAGTTTCTGTGTTATGAGTTTCCTTACTTAGATGATGCTCCGTAAGTCCGATTAAAATTTGCATAAGGAAACCTAGCAAGATCCAATAGAGTGGTTAGTTCTGATTTCACAACAAAATGGAATTTGAGCCTGTAATTAACAAGGCAATTTTCAATGTACATAAAAACCTATTTGATTTACACAAAGAAAAAGTATTTCAGTAAAAATCAATACTAGTAAACTATTATGGTTTTATTTGAAGCATAATCCAGGCCATCTCAGTCAGCAAATGCTGTCCTTTTGCAGTTTTTCCTCCCATCTATATCTCTGTGACTCCCAAGGTCAGTTGAGAGTGAAGATTATTACTACTTAACTATGAGGCCTTTAGGCAACAGAGGTTTTTGAAGGTCAAGCTCCTTTAGGTTATATAGCATAGCTAGGTTTCATCATGCAGACACAAGAATTACTTATTATATAAAACAATGGAAAGTCAATTAAATATGTAACTAGTTTTTGAAATACACTCTGCAAGCTAATACAATATTATAAACACAACCCAAAACCTGAGTTTCCCAAAGTTAGCATAAAAAGCTTCCAAAGAGCATTATATTTAATACCTGATTACAGATTTTTCTCATATTTCTTAGGTACAAGTCATTTATTTTGTAAGTAAATGTTAACAGTTAATCCACACCATAAACAGAAGTTGGATAATCCTGAAATACAACATTCATCATCCTGGTGTATTGCAAGTTTCAAAATCCAACTAAATCCATATCACTCCATATCAACATACACTCAAGAAATCTGATCTTTTATTGCTCACATCTTAACAAAAATGAAACTAAGACAATTATCCTTGTTTGCATAATGTGTAACATTTTGTACCTTTCTTTTCCTTCTGAGTTCCTGAAGTCTGTAAGAAAAAAAAAAAAAGACATTTCAGCCAGTCTATTTTCATCACCACTGTATTTTAAGCTTATTTTCAAAATGTAAATAACTTTACCAGTGATTTGTAAAGACTGGATTTTGGATTGATCCTCATTAACTGAAGAAGATCTTGCACAGTCCACAGCTTTGGGGAAAACAAAGATCAGTTGGAAAAGGTTAACTGATTTAAAATAATTTCAAATATGTAAAAGGCACCATTTTACAGTTGTAGCATGTTTTCCATTTGCAGAAGAGCTATTTATTGCCTTATAACATAATTTACTTATCTCCACTACTTAAGACATAGGGCAGCGAGCACATAGCTTCATGATCAGCTGAAGCCGTGAAAAGAGGCAAGTCTTGTTTCCTCCCTACCTTCGATACATGCTCTTGCTACTTTCCTTGTATCTTCTCTTGATTTATCATACAAGTAAGATCAGCTCATCAACCCAAATAATGACTAACTACTCACCAGGTCAAGAAATTAATTTTCAGTTAGAAACAATTATCACCCTATCTCACACTTATAGAGGAGGAATAAAGGGAAGATAGAGGAGGAATAAAGGGAAGACAAGGACTGCCCTTTTCAAGCACACTTTATAGTTAGAACAGCTTGACTGACCAGGAACCATATTTTCAGGGAATTCAATGGCCTAAGGAGTTTTTATTGGGATCAGTTCCCCAAGTGCTCTGCCACACAGCCAGATTGTGGCTGCACCTTTCCAGAACAGCATCAGTACCTTACTGCCAGTTTAAAGTATTCATGAAAATGACCCTGAACGATGGAATGTTTTGTGGAGACGGTCAGAACCCATACTTACATTTGTACTTCCTATCACAATAAGGGATTGTTTCAATTGTTGGAATACAACAACCCACAGAAAGCAAAGCCCCCAGACATCATGGAAGAGGCAAATTATTGAACCTACCTTCTTCTTCTCTAATCCACTTTCTGGAAAGAAAACAGAAAGCGAATACTCATAGCCACATCTCTGTAGATGATCTGCCACCAAACTGTTGGAAGCAGTGATCAAAAGTGAACTGTCTTCACTTGGAATCATCTGTGGCTGAAGTTCTCCACTCAAAATTGGGTGCATTAGCTCATGGATTAGCTGGTTACGGAGCTGAGTCTGATACAGAAAGAAACAATGTATTATCAGTTACATCTCATGCAATGAGAGTTTTAAACTTTCAAAATCCACAGGGAGCCTCATTTTACTTGTACAACCTACATAACAGAACAGGGCAGAATACTTTTGGCAAAATCTAGACGTGCACTTGGGACACTGTGCCTTTCTGCAAAACACTCTAATGGTGGATACAGCAAATTCTGACTTTCCCTCAAGATGCATCAAACATAGGACTGAAAAGTAGTCCTCACTCAAAAGTTCACACAAACACCGCTGTAGAACCCCCAGCTTCATTTTCAGATCACTGCTTTCCTGTTCTCCTTCCCCCTGGCTTAAATAAACCCTGCCTGATGTGGCCTGTATTTCAAGTGTTCTTGGAACCCTCACTGTCAAGAAGCTGCTCATGCCATCACAAAAGCAGATGGCAAAATAAACAAGAAAATCAATGTCTTTAATATCAATTATTTTGTAGGGAAGCAAAAGTGTACTAACCAAAAAAGCCTACAGGCACTAGTAATAATTGAATGGAGTTTTTTCATTATTTATTTGCATTCTATGAGTTACAATAGAGAAAAAAAGTAACCTAAAATCAGAAAATCTCCCTTCTGCAAAAGTAAGAAATAACAATTATCCTTATACAGTTATACATATTATTTATAGCTTACTTAAAGATCACAACAAAAATAGTGTTTTATGCTTTCAACAGCAGGTATGCAACAGTGACATAACTGAATAAAGAGGCAGTGTGTTACCAAAAATGCAACAAAATACTTACCCAGGCTTAGCAAAGCCGGATCATCAGACTAACCAGATATTTTAGTATGGTTTTCAAGAGAAAATAGGCCAACAACACAATTACAGAACTACGGAATATTCTGAGTTGGAAACGATCATCGAGTCCGACTCTCACAGACAACAGAAAAAAAAACCTGTTTTCCTTACTAATTTCTGAACTTGTCCAGTTTCAACCAACTTTAACAGAGGTGATGTCTCAAAAACAACCAAGAACAGGGCCTCTTATACATCTTGTGGGAAAGTGCAGTTGGAAAGCACAGGGCTAAATCCCCATCCCTCTTATGGCAAAGGAAAGTAGAAATAACTTTCTAAACAAGGAAAACAAAGAAGGAAAATGGACTTAAATAGGAAGTAATCTGATACATTAGTTAAGTCAAACAAGAAGTGGTTCAAGCACTGCAAACTTGGAATGGAAATCAGTAAGGCAGAAACAAATTGTCCTGAACAGGAAATTCTTGGCTATAGGATAATCAATTATACTTTTACAATATTGATCTTGATTTTTTTTTTTTTCTAAGACATTCTCCTGAATGAGCAGACAGGGACAAAACAGCTCAAATAGTTTTAAAACCGAACTGGAATATTTTAGAAGCATTATTCATATAGCATGCTTACTTATAGTAGATAATAAACCCTGTGACCTAAGAGATCCTTTCCAATTGTATATTCTAATTTATTGTTCTTTCCCCTGCTCTTTTTTTTCCAAGCATGGATATTTTCAAATACCTAACACAGGCTTTTAACCTTCCTGAAATAGACTCTTGAGGATAATGCATAATGAAAAGTCATTCTGTTTAGGGAGAACGTCGTATGTGGGAAAAAAACGAACCCAAACACATCGCTCCCCGAACACTAATTAGGCTGTGGCAGAAATAATACATCTGCGGAGAGAGTGAGACACTTGTACTCGGCATGACTTTCACTGCTCGCACTGTTAAAGCCGTACAGAGGATCACCGGCGGCACCTGCTGAGAATAAAGCACACCTTAAGTGTGTCCAGTACGCCTCTGTTCTTAAAAGTCTGATACAGCCTTTTCCGGAGCTCCTCTTGGGACAACGTCTCCCTCTCAATCGAAGCCATCCTGCCCTACAACACCGGAACAAAAAAGGGCATTACTGACTCGCTGCTCGACCCACAGACAGCGAGAGGCCGAGCACCGCCCTCGCCTCCCCCTCAGGCTCGCTCGGGCTTTCCCGGGGCAGTCTCCCGCTACCCACAGGGAGAGCGCCAGGAACGGGAGCGGGGCCGGGCTCGGGCGGGCAGGGCCGCTCCGGGCTCCGGCGGCCGCTGAGGCGTCACGGCGGCGCCGGATGGGGCGGGGGCAGCGCGGC
>VZRZ01006915.1:4067-22218 GCA_013398175.1 Climacteris rufus | reverse complement strand
GGCGGGGGCAGCGCGGCGCTTCCGGGGGCCGCGGGCAGGCGGCGGACGGGGCGCGGTGCAGGGTAGGCGGCGGGCGCGGCCGGACTCTGCGGGCCGGACCCCTTCTCCCCCCCCCGTCTCCTTCTCCCCCTGTGCCGCCGTACCCCCTGCGGACGGCAGCCCCGCGGAGTCCGGCCCTTCCCCCTAGGGACGCCGAGGGGCGGCGGGGCGGTTCGGCCTTCCCGGGTAACTGCGGAGGGCCCGGGGATGGCGCCGTGGGACTGTCCCACGGCCGCCGTGTGCCAGGCAGGAGGCGCCGGCCGCTTGCCGCCCTTGCCCTGTCTGCTGCCTGCGAGCGGGGCCGGGGGAGAGACAGGCGAGGAGGTCCCTCGGAGGCGGGGGCAGCGCGTTACTGCCTGGGATCGCTGCGTCCGGGTGCCGGCGGGGCTGTCGGGGGTAAATCACCAGTGAACAGTGCAGGAACCGGTTTTAGGTGTTTAGCGTCACTTCCAAGAGATGTTCCACTTTCCAAGGATACTCTTCCGCTCCCCCAGAATCACAGAACCGGTACGGTTGGGAGGGACCACAGGCATCCGGCCCAACCTGCTCAAGCAGAGTCACCCCAGAGCACAGGGCAGAGGATTGTGTCCAGACGGTTCTAGAAGATCTCCAGTGAGGGAGACTCCACACCTTCGGTGGGCAATCTGTTCCAGTGCTCGGTCACACGCACGGCAAAGAAGTTCTTCCTCATATTTAGGTGGAACTTCCTGGGCATCAGTTTCTGCCCGTTGTCTCATCCTGGTGGTTGGCATCGCCAAGAAGAGCTTGGCTTCATCCTCTTGCTGTGCATACCTAAGTGTTTATATCTCTTCAGGCCCTGGTAAATAGGAATGAGAGCACGTTGGCTGATTTTTAGGAGCTCTTCTACATGGATTCAGAATTTATATATAGACTCATCAGCATGTCTGTCTTTTCTTGTAAGGAGTATTATTTTGAAGAATGTCTGGAAGTTTCTACTTCGTGATAGTTGGTCATCATGATAATCCCATATTTGAAATGGAATTTCTGCCTCCTGGAAAAGTAGAGTCGAAGGTGTGTTTTTTTTCTCCCCCTTGACACTCCTGTGATTCTTTTCTAATTTTACAGTGTATTAGAAGCATGACCAGCATGTTGTTAAAAGTAGTATCTACTGTTTTCTGGAGGGTTTTAGCAGAAATTTTGTCATAGGGAGTAGAACTCTGGATTTCTCTTAAAAAGCCTTTGCCAAATCATACCAGTTCTTCACAGAACACAGCTTCCTTAAGTATTAGTTGCTGTAAGTTATAGAATATATATCCTAGCTTTGCCTTGGTAATTCCTCTTAGTGTGTAGAGTTTTTATAGTAGCTGTTCATTATTTAATGGCACTTTTAAGGCATTTATATACAATAACAAGGTAAAGAACATAAATTTGAAAGCTCCATTCAGTCCTTTATTTTTTATGCTATAAAATACCTTATTTTTTAATTATCTTCACTAGTCATACTTGCTTTTAAGTAAGGAAAGCTTAAAACTTACATTGATAAATAAAGACTTTGAAAATGTGAGAAATATAAAACTGCTCAATAAGTAGTGTTTCTACTGGGAAAAGAACAAATCTATCCATAGTGATATCATATCAAAGAAAAAATAGGCTTCAGAAAAGAAGTGCATGGATCTGTGAGTATACCCAGAAATAGAAGTATGTGCTGTCACTGATTGGAACTGCATGGCATCGTCTATATTTTGAACTACTGTCCACTAAAAGAGCATAAATAAGGCTACTCAGACTAGACTTTGAGGATGTGTAAAACCTGATTTGAGGGAAAAACTGAGAGGTGGGAGTGGCAGTAACAGCATGCCATTATTATGAGAAACAGTGCAAGACTGCTTATTTAAAAAAAGAAAAAAAAAGCTTACAGAGTGGTTTTGTCCTGTATCTCTTCTTGGCAGATGTCCTCTGGTGTTCTGGGTTGTCTACAAAGTAAATAGGCCAAACACTGTGATGACTCTCATGTTTATTATAGGAAGAGATGCACTACATCTGCAAGTATATATTTAATACTAGTTGCAGGAAGACCTCCCAAACAATAAAACAATCCTGTTTCTAGGTAAATAAAATGAGAAAAACAGAATCTTTCGGTGATGTTACCAGTATACCTGTCCTCTGTCTCTCTGCTTTCCCCATCTGTCCCCCAGCTTGTACACATTGTAACCTATGGGTCAGTTTCTGCCAAATTTGACAGAGATGCTATAGTCCAAAAAATGCTACATTGCTGTAAATATCACAAAAAGAGATGTCTGGAAAGAAAAGAAAAAGACATATCAGGGCCTCTGTTATGGACTACATTAGCTATGGGAATTTGCCCATCAGTAAACAAAAGAATTCATGCTTGAATTCACTCCTGAGCTACAAATACAGGCTTTACTGGTTTTGTTGCTCTCAAGACTGGTTTTGTGATGATCTTTTTGTTATGACCTCTTTTCTCCCTTGAAACCAAGTATCATGACAATATGTACTAGTTTCATTGAATTACAGGATGGCACACGTGACAGAAAAGCAGAGTGTACATAACGATGTGTAACTTGAACACTGATTCTGTAACAACCTGAGCAAATTATTGTTTATATTTCATTCCTTTCACTGAATTACTAATCCACTGCCTTCTGGACATGCATTCTAGGATGACCATCGCCATCTCAACCAGTTCATTGCCCATGCTGCTCTTGACCTCGTAGATGAGAACATGTGGCTTTCTAACAACATGTATTTGAAGACTGTGGACAAGTTTAACGAATGGTTTGTTTCTGCTTTTGTCACAGCTGGACATATCCTTCCCTATTCTCTTCCCTTATATTTCTATAAGAAAATTTCTTTTGTCAGAAAGAGGTAAGTTAGCTAAAATGAGTTCGGAGCAGATTTCTCTGACTATTCATTATTATTGTTAGAGAAAGTTGTCATCTTCAGGAAGAACCGTGTTGGGAGGCACAGCAGCTGTTTAGAAGTGGGAACAGTGGGAAAGGTGGATTTTTGCTTTTGGAGGAGCTAAAATAGCATAATGAAATGTGGAGCTCACATGGTGTAAAGAGGTATGAGAGGCTCTGAGCAAGCTTGTATAATTCTGTTCCCACCCCTTTGACCGTGCTAAAGAGAAGTGGCAATTAACGTGCTTGGTGTCAGTCACACCAATGGTGAAAATGCAGTGCCAAGGCTCGATATTATGTACACCTCGTTCTAGAACTGTTTGTTGTGAAACATTTGTTACACATAGCAAGTAACAATGAATGTTATTGTAACTTTAGGGATATACAGCAAAGGCACAGAAAGCGTCATCCACATTCAGAATTACATTGTTTCAAAATGAACAACCTGGAATAGAGAGGTGATTATTTTCAAATAGGGAGATTTTAAAATATACAGCTAATGTTTTCTAAATTTCATTGCTTCAGTTACTTCTTTAAATGCTTCCTTCTGTGAGTCACTGCTATTTCATGTACAGCTAAACATTTTTAGTATATGCAGAAATAGGTGTAAATGCTTATCTCAGGATATGTTACATGTCTCTTTTTCTTTGTAAAAGTTTTATTCTCCTTAATTATTGTACATATGAGATTTATAATGCTTCATGATGTAAGGCAAGAAGATGGAATTAAGAACTTCTTTAATGATGTATATGACTTGTATATAAAGGTAAGAACCCTCTTCTTATGGTCTTGCTGCAGTACTCTTAAGCATGTTCTGCTGTACGTGCTCAGGCACAGCCGTATTTGTTTTCTCTCAGGGGCCTGTGTCATCCATGCAGTCCACATCAGCCAGAGTTTGTAACGTGACACAAATGCTGTATTTTCCATTAAACAGAATAGATTTTTCTAAATTGTTACAAACTGTGCTCTTTTAAAAGTCTTCATTTTAGTCCAGTGATTTTTCATAGAATAGACTACACTAGACTAGACTAGAATAGGTTGGGTTGGAAGGGACCTTAAAGATCATCTCATTCCAAACCCCCTGCCATGGGCAAGGACACCTTCCACTAGACCATGTTGCTCAAAGCCCCATCCAACTTGGCCTTCACAGCTCCAGGGATGGGCATCCACAGCTTCTCTAGGCAAGAGAGAATTTGTGGTGCAACTTCTTGTGATGCATTTTGGGGCAGTATTGTGCCATTAATGATGATAATAAAAAGAAAGGACTGTTCTACAGAGCCTGGTAGCAGTGCTTTGCTCTGAGAACACATAGCCCTTGTTCTGACATCCTGGAGGTACTTCCACTAGATGGGGTCATGGCAAACCAACATGGGAAGCATCACCATCTCAGCCTCCTGTGGGCACTCAAATGATCCTAATTTCCACCAATGTCATGATGGATTCATTCTGAGGAGGTGGTGCTAGGGGCTGGCTCTGCACATAAATGGGGAGAATGCAAGAGCCTGGAAAGCAAGGACTGTTTAGGAGTTGTGTGCTATTAGTGGCACTAAATAGGCTGAAAGTCTTGTGTCACTTGAAGTGACATTTTGCAGGGCTGGACAGTGTGCTTATTGATGAGTTTTTCTTCTTTTCCCAGTTTGCAATGAATCCATTTTATGAACTCAATTCTCCTATTCGATCCACTGCCTTTGACAGGAAAGTCCAGTTCCTTGGGAAGAAACACCTTTTAAGCTGAATAAATAAATTTCCTGAGTGAGTGCTTTTCCCCTACTTTCCTGGTTGTTTGAACTGTACTTCTGGTTAGTTCCCTGCATGTTTGATGCTCATCTTCTGAAGACTGACTTAATTGGATGCTGAAGCAGCTTTTTCTTTTTGCTGATATAGATAAGAACAGCCAAGCTTCTCTGGTTAAAATGTGTATCTCAGGAAGTTTCCTTTCATGTGGTACGAAAAAAAAGTTTTAAAATGTCAGAAGCTGCACAGGCACAAACTGAGACATTTGGGTGTCAACATGTTTGCAAAGTATAAACCTTTTAAACAGGGTGGGAGGAAAGCAGACCTAAATTCAAAAGATGTCTCCAGTCATCTGATTTAATATGAGCAAAAGGGAATTCTTGACTGTTTGGCCTAAGTGGTTAACTTTGTTATAAACTTTCCTACTTGTATTCCTTCACTAGAGAACTTACTCTGCAGACTAAGCAGACTAACATTACTCTTTGTGGTAGTAAATCAGGCCTCTATTTATTAACATGTAATTGTATGTATATAAAGTGCTCAATAAAAAGAGGCTAGATCAGAAAAGCTGTCTCCAGTATTTCAAGAAAATTTGAGAAAAAACCTGAGTTTAAATGCTTGTAATTTCAAAATTACTATATATTTAGTGTAATACCTATTTAGCTGCAGTGTAGCATCAATGAAATGATTGAAGTAGACTAGAACAGCCCAATCTGCCCTGACATTATTCTAATTCACATGCACAAAAAACACCCCCATCTAAATTTACATGTTTAAACCCACTTTTTTCACCATAATTTCTGCAAGTTCTGAAATTTTCTTTTTGCAAATAGGTTTAGAGGAAGATCTTTGAACCATGAAACTCTTTTATTTGTGGAGGTTTTAGAAAGGCATTGTTCACCCTGTCTGGCTCCTATTGCATTGTAAAATGTTTTAGGAACCATTTTGCAAAACATAAAGTAATTCCAAAACAGTAGTTTTTGAAGAGGTGACTTGGCATACATGTACCTAATATTTTGTTTGGATTGACAGTCTTTTAAGTATTCGGTTCCTTTTTTGCAGCAAATAGGTATAAGCTATCTTGTACTTTTTTTTTAATGTTTGAAAAGGAATTTCCAAAGGAAGTGGCATGCTGTTCTAAGAAGTACATTTTGCATAGTCTGTATAATTAAAGGGACCACGTGTATGTGCTATAAATGTAGAGTCAGTCATTATTTCTGCATTTACTGCTAAACTGTCACTGTAAAATATTCTATGAGAAAAAAGAACATGATATAAAGGTTGCAATATTTACCTTAAATAAAACATGGAATGATGTAGTATAGATGCCTGTTGAGTATACTTGAAGTGATTTAGAAGAAAACTACATAACCACAGTAACACTGCCTGATGGGGTGGCAAGTGAAGATGGGAATACTTTCTTTGCCATGTTATTTCATACAAACTGCATTGTACAGGACTTGGATAATGTCATGTAGTTTGATATAAATCAACTGATTTTTTTTCTGTATACATGGAAACCACAGAAACACATTTGAGATAAAGTGTTCTTGATCACATGATAAGGAGCTGTTAAGCTGCAGTTGTTTTCTGCCTCCTCCCCAGTAGCATGACAGCTGGAAAAATACTAACAGTTGAGATTCACTGAGGAAATACTGAGGTTAAATAACCATATACACAGCAGTAACAAAAAAATTAGTGCTAACAGTTTCCACCACTTTAAGAAACTGCATTTTTTTATAATTGTATTTGTTACTGCAGTAGGACATTTAATAAAATTAAGGCATTTTCTCTCTTGCCTGGTATCTGAAGGCAGTTAGCCAAATGGTGCCTTTTCTTATGCCCTCCTTACATCTTTCCCTCTTTCTTCTGAATATAGGAATTGTAGATGGGAAATGCGGTCTCAGGTCCACCTAGGCTTTATGAAAACAGACTGTTACTGGCCACAGGAATGGAAGAATTATGTCCTAACTCATTCCATTTGTCAACATCGAGTGTGAGGTTCAGGAGCATTGTCTTGTGACGGAATTCTGAAGAGCCTTGGCAAGGTAGCTCCTAATTCTCTGTGCATGGACAAACACTTGTTTATGCTTTAGGTTGTGACTCTTCACAGTAAGCTGAAAGACCACTACCTGAATAGACAGGTGAAAATCATCTTGTGATCAGCTGTAGTCACAAATCTGCTCTAGGTCTGAAAGCTGCAGTTCCAGCATGCTTCAGTGAACAGTTCCTCAGTGAAGACACACCTCCTTTGCAACAATTATATTCCTGCCTTCTCAGGCTTAAGAGTAAGAATTCAAAACAAAGTCTGTTACAGTGTGAGAGAACAGATAATTACATTATGAAATAAAGGCAATAAAAATGTTTATGAGTTAAAGGGACTAGAATTACCCTAGGTAGTATAAAAAAAACATTCATAAGGAAATGTGAACATCAGCACAAGCTAACATGAGTTAGCCTTAATAAATCTGGGCTGGAAATGCAACTCAGACTCCACTTTCTACAAGGTTCTATTACTGTTTAGGTAACCTGTCAGTTTACTTGAAGGAAGATCATGGTTCTCATCCTTAATTCCAATTTTTTCCTTTTAGCAATCTTGTTTGAATGGTATCTCTAGTACTCTAGACACAGTATCCTCAGCTCCTATTTTATTTCAACCTTAATCTCTGCTAAAATGAATGTTAAAGGAAGCTTTAGGTAGTAAGGTAGTAGTTTTACAGCAATTCCATGTCACTAGCTTAGTAGCCTCTAACACAAGCAATCTTCATTCCCAAAGCTTTTTGCCCTCTTAACCTAATATTAGGAGGGATTTAGCTCAGATTTTCTTCAGAGCTTTTCATTCATTGACTAGAAACTAAACATAATAGAAGTAGCAGTTCAACCTATATTTAGCTGCTCAGTGACTGAAGCTTAAAACACAGTTCTGTTGCTGTATATGCAGGACTGCAAGAATGAATCAGATTTAGGAATACACAAAAGGTAAAAAGATGCAACTTCTAAGCAGGACTAACAGATCTACAAGGTAGAGTTGTCCTGGACAGGTTCAAGCAAGAATACAATACATTGAGAAAAGTGTACCAAGAGTGACAAGAAGAGTTTGGTTTTGCAAGCTTTACTTCCAAATAATTACACCCGGTACAGATTGATCAGATAATTTTAGGATAAAATGCTTGCTAATAAAGTACTCCCAAGAAAACCTTTTCTATTGGAACAAAAAAGCTGCTGTACAGAAAGCAGTCATTTAATGAATAACAGGGCCTCCTACAGCCTCAGACTTCCTTTCTCAGTCCACAACGTGTACATGTGTGTCTGGATTACAGCAGCTGGATTACAGATGGAAGTGACAACGCACAAGCAATTTTGCTATTGCAAGGACAGTGGTTACTCTGAGAGCCAGTATTGAACAAGTTCTCATACAAGTATTCTACCACTTAAACTGCACTTGAAATACACCTCAAATACACCTGTGGTTTTGTCTGCATGACTGCAAAAAAGACTGTCCATTAAACACAGAATTTGCTCCTGTGCATCATTATGAAATTAGTTCAGTAATATAAAACACATTATCTTAAATGTACAAGTCCATATCCTAAAATAGCAATTTAAATAAGGATCAAATTCAGCTCAAACACTATCTATAAGGATATACTTGTATTAGGGCTGAAAGCTGTCAAAATCTACTGTAAGTCAAGAGCTTCCTGAGTTCTCTACATATTGCCAGTCCTAAATATCACAGTGCAGGTATTACTGGTAAACACATTCATAGCTCAGGTTAATAGGAACAAGAAATTTGGAACTTTTAAGGCTGCTAAATTTTTTCTAAAAAAATGCCATAATGTGGATCCTTTCAAGTGCTATTAAAGCTGACTCAATAAAGCATTTCTTTTTCAAAAAATGGTTGTACTTCAGTTACTCAGATTTTTCACCTTATTGATCAGAAACATGCTAGAATGGACTTAAGGCAAAGACACATATTAACTTTAAAAATTATCAGTATTAAATTGCTGGAAAAATTAGTGCAGCATTAGAATAGCAGATGAAAAAATGGACATTAAATATGTAGGAAATTTATTTCCTACTTAAAAACCTACACAAATTACAGCAATATTAGGCAATTAGAAGACCTGGAGGTAATTTATATTAACTTACAATAACCACATTAGAGATGAAGTACCACTCACAGCAAAAGGAATGTAGTGAGACTGAAGTTTAATATCTAGCATTGTTACGAAACTGACATCTAACGAAACAAAAGTGGAATGCCGATTTCATAAAAATATACACATATAAAAGTATCTTTGTGCCTGAATTCCAGAACAGCTTCTCTGAAGTAGTGCTTCTAGAACTTTCAAGTTTTAATTATATTCAAAGTATTTATCATTTGAATAAAGTTGGCAAATTACATTCTTACATTATATTTTTTAACTTGACATCTTTCTAAACAGAAAGTATCACTAATTCAGTAACGGGTCACTCATGAATGGAGATTTTTCTTTTTCTCCCCAGGAAAGCAGCAGAATATTATGATTTTTAATATTAGAGTGAAGCCCATTTGTTATTTTATCTACTACACCTTCCCCATTCTTTTATAGAGCAAGCTAGTCAACAGTAATTTGGCAAAAAGAAATTTAAGTCAACAACAAGATGAACTGGGTTTCGGTTTCCGATGAAGGTTTACTGTATCTGTTTGAATAAAGTGATCTGATCTGTCTTCAGAGGCTAGAACTCTTCTGACAGCTTCTTCAAAGGCTGCTGCAACATTAGTGGCATCTTTTGCACTGGTTTCAAAATAGGGATGGTTGCCATTATTCCTGCACCAGTCTTGGGCTTCTTCTGTAGACACTTGCCTTTCATCGATATCAACTTTGTTACCCAGTATCACAAATGGAAAACTTTCAGGTTCCTTGACATCTGCATAATAAATGAATTCTTTCTTCCAGTTGCTTAAGTTTTGGAAGCTTTGAGAGTCATCCACACTGAAGGTTAGCAGGCAACAGTCAGAACCTCTATAGAAAGGAGTCCGCAAGCTCCTAAACCGTTCCTGACCTGCTGTGTCCCAGATCTGCATTGTAACAAAATGTCCATCGACTTCCAACTCTTTATTTAAGAATTCCACACCTATTGTATGAAACAGCTGTGCATCAAACTTGTTGGTGACGTATCTGTTCATAAGGGAACTCTTCCCAACTCCACCATCTCCTAGCAGTATGACTTTAAGCAGTGATGATTTTGCTGCCATTGTTACAGGAGAAGATCCTCCTGGTTTCCTAGACCTGTGAAGATTAAGGAAATAATTAGAAAGGAAAATAGCTGTGAGCAGCAAATTTTGCACACATAAATACTTAGAGTGTGTTAAAAGTCCACCAAGTTTCATGTACAAAAGCAGAAGGATTACAATAAACAGATGAAGTGCAGATACTCCAGTAAGAATACCAACTCAAGAACATCATGTTTAAGAGTTGTCTCTTCCACAGACTGCAGTCTGCATGGCAGTTTAAGCAGTAGGCTGCATAAATTACTGGTTTGTCACTCAAAACTCTTTAAAACCCCCAAACCCTGCAAACCACACCCCTTTGTGCTGAAGTGGTATCACATCACATTCAACAAGTGCAATGATTCATTTATGTTCACTGGAAAAGCCTCATGGAAAAAAATGGAGGGAAAGAATTTTACAGAGCATATGCCTTGAATTAGTCACTTTAGTGCTGTATTTTATTACCAAAGTTATTTTTTAAACCAATGTACTAGGAACACAGTTACCTATAGAACAAATGCAAATGCTGTAATTTTATTTTAGAAGTCATGTGACTAGGTATCAGTAGACAAGCATTCAATAGTTTATAGTTTACTCCTTGCAGAACAGCACTGATGAATGGAATACTATTACAATTACCACAAATGCAAATTCACTGTTTCTACTTCAATGGTACTCAAGATGCCAAATACAGAGGCCAAGCCTACACTGACAGTTCAGTTAGGAGGTGTCAACTTCCCATGGCAAAACTGTCAAAAAGTCTGGAAGTGCTAGTGAATAGTCTGGCTGCCAGCATGGGGATAGCAAATTAGTGGCACCGAAGAAGGTTTTTTACCTGCCAGACTTAAAAAGAAATTTTAAAAAAAAATCCTTTAGCACTAAAGTAGTTTGCTCATTAGTGCTTTGCACCCAACCTTTGCCCTCACTAGTGTAGTGTCATTTAATACTGTAAAATGGTGTTTTAATTGCTTGGGGGTAAAGTTTCATTTTAACAAGCGCAAACTGAAGTTTCTTTATGAGGAGAACAGTGTTCCTAAACCTGCCTGATAGGAGCTCAAAGGCTTCAGCCCAAACAGGCTTCTCTGAAAATAGCACCTATTTAAAATGGAAATGGGTCATAAGTTGCCTAGTCCATCTCTTTCTTTGAAGGAAGGAATGTGGCCCTGCTAGTTGTAATTAGCATTACTGGCATATGCCTCACCCTCAGAGTATGGCTGTAGAATTAATACCTGATACAAGCTGGCGTGAGAGTCATATGACTCTGTGCTGCCTTACAATCAAGGCCTACATTAGGAACAAGAAATTTCAGGAATTTTTTTATCAGTGACTTTCCATCTTTGAATATTTATTTGCTAGACACAATCTACAGTAAGACAGAAGGAATACTCTGAAGCCTCAAAACAAATGTCAGAATATAAGGAACTGACTGCTTCCATTAATTTTTTTTTCAGAGCAAGTAATTTAATGCATCATACCGAGTAATTAACAATGTTTATAAAGGCTTAATTTTGTACAGGTTTGCGTGATAATGTTAAAAGTGCTTTAGAAGCTACAAGCAGATTGTTCATTTACCCTTCAGAGAGCTATGGAGTAACGGCTGTGGCTCGGGTCGTGAACACCTACATTGTAATGCTTGTGAAAACCCTTATTAGAGTCACTGGACTACCTGCATATGAGTTACAAGTTTATGCTTAACTATGGAAAATGGTCCAGTGTGTTCATTTATGTCCCCAATTTCTACACCATTAGATAGGAGCTGCTTCTTAATAAATAACGTTTTCATGAGAACAGAATGTACTGAATGTTATCCTTCCATTCCAGCGCAGGGAACAAGTTACAATTTATTTTTCCAGTAATACAGAAATCAGAAGTTCCCTAAAAGACACAATGTGAATAAATAACTGGCTTAAGTAGTCCTGACTGGTACTATGCACTCGTTTCTTTAGCTTCTGCTTTTATCAATGGCAGTTATTATCATGAAATTACCCACTAAGCCACATTTTAAACAAAATCCACATAAGGACAGAGTTAACAGTATCTAGTACTTTGTGCATCCAGAAGCTGTGAAGTTAATTTGCACAATATCAACTATGTGGGCCATTACAGTGAGGTGTAAGAGACTGATAACCATAAAATTAGTTTTACTGGGTAGACAATTACAGACCAACCATAAACCATTAAAAGTGTCTTTTCAACTAGAAGAGAACCGGTCCTTTCACACAAAAGCTACAGAAAGTGTCTTTCATGATGTCATGCTAGGCTAGCATTTTATGTTTTTGTAAAGTTTTTAATCCAAAATAATGGAATGTATGTTCAGTCATTTAAATAGATGCTCACAAGTTGTATCTGAAGCAGCAAAGAAGCACCTTTAGAAGTATCAAGAAGTATTTCGCTTGAAAGCAGCCAAGACTTTATACAATTACAGTTTTATTACTATATAAGGGACTGATCTGCAGCCCCACTGATTATGTGATTTAGAGTATCTGCTGAACCAGAGCACAGTAGGCTGCTGCATTTTTCTTTCCGCTTATGCATCTTTACATAAGTTGGGATTTTTAAAGAGCAATTGTTTTTTTCCTAAGTTGTGAAGCCTTAACACTCCAACAAATAAAACAATCATAAAATACTTGAGACACTTGGAGAATGGATGTTATTTCTCCTATTATACACTTTGAAGTTATCTGTATAATGTGCTTTTTGACAATGTTTTTGGAAGGGATGGTCAACATCCAATATGATGTTTCTGTAGATTTATTACCTTAATTGTTCAGTTTAAATCATCATTCAGCATCTGAAAACAAAACAAAAGCTTAATTCCTAATGTGCATTTGATTGTTTTAACCAATATCAGGAACTGCAAGACAGTGTAGAATTACAGGTAATTACTTGTTCCAGTTATTTCTTAGTGAGCTACACAATTAGTTTAATGTAAAAGTAATCTCAACATAGTAGAAAGAGGAGTCTCTAACAAGAAAAATTTTCCTCATGTTCCTCAACCATTTCAATATTCAAAGAAAGTCAGAGCAAATAAATAAAAAGCAGCCCCATTCTGGTTCATTTTGATAACCATTTATGAATTGCTTCCACCAGCTTAGGATTCAAGTGCTTAAATCAGTGACTTCAATATTCCTGTTAAAAGCAGGGAACGTTTTCTACTAAATATAATTTCTAACATGATCATACACCATAATACAAAAAAGTAAATTAATTGTTGACTTTCAGGATGTCCCTTTGAAATACTGAGATGAATTGCAAGTCAAACATTTCCATTATCAGTCCAAATATTTGCTGTCACAACAGAAGACAAAAAGCTAACCAACTTCAGAAATCAGTTTGCACTACAAAATGTTTGATGCCCAGTTCTGCAAAGCTTAGTGAAACAGCACTGCCTTGTCCAGTCTATCCATCTAGATTGCCTTATTTCCATATGTCAGCTTAATCTCTGTCTTTCTTTTGAGTGCAAATACCTCTTTTGCTTAGGAATTTGCCTTTTTTTACTGTAAAAATAATTTCCTAGATAAAGGAGGCCCTGCTCACTCCAGAGTACTGAGGGCTGAAGACAAATGCTGAACTCAAGTTGTGTCTATGGAAAACCAGTGCCAGCCAACACAATAACTGCATTGTATCTGTAATGTCAGCAAGCTGCAACCCCATGTAAACTATTAAGCAAACCAAGTCAATTGGACCTATTTAAAGTTTCATTTTTACCACACTGATACCAGCCACTGCAGCACACCATTAAAAACTCAAACAAAACAAAAAAACATACCAACTGAAATCACACCTCCATTCCCTCTTTTTTAGCAAGGCACCAAAAACTGGATCTGTTGTAATACCACCACTGAATTGCCTCAGCATTCTTGAAGAAACAGATGCAAGGGACACTTCTAATTTCCAGATTATTGTTTCTCTACTTGTATTTACTTTCTTACTTGGAAACAGGTAAGAAAATTTGTTTCAATTATCACTGTAATTCAGTGGTCACTGATGAACTACCTCCCATACGAAACCTAAAGGTTTTCTTGAAGGTATGTGGTATATTGTCCTTTAACCGAAGCTGTTAAAGGTAAGATAGACTCAAGTTTGTTCCAACTAATCATGTTTACTTACAACCTAATATCAGCCAAGACTTACTGAAAAAAGGGGCCATCTTTGATTTAAGAAAAATACTAAAGCTACCAACAAGCAGAATTAGCAGTTCTACAACCAGCATAACACTGGCCATGTTTCATAACTTCCTATCCTCAAATTTACACATATACAGCACATCCATTTCAGTTTTGAAGCTTATTCACCATTTTATTTGCTGCGCCACCTTATTTTGTTGAGCCACTGGTATCAGATTGAAAGTTTAAAAAGGCACACCACTGCAAGTATTTTGACTGGCAAAACCACTTGCCTTTCAACAGAAATGTAAACTCACTCCCTCATTAGTGTTTTTTTAACACAAACAAAGCATTTGACAATAATTGCCAGGCTGGTATAGAAAATATAGTTTTTTAGTTACAGTAGGCCATCAAAGAATGACATTAATTGCTTCTCTGTAAAATGTCTGAAGAGAAGCCTCAAGAACTACCAGAGCTGCAGCAGAAAGGGCAGAATCCAAAACTACGTAGTTTGCAACACTTACTGTTTGTGGAGGTTTTACATTTCTCAGCCCTTACAGTGGTTAAACTTGTTTCCTATAGCAGATCTGCAAGTTTCCAAAAATCTGAAAAGAAAGGACAGAAGCAAGTTTTCTCACTCTTCTCCCCTTAGCCAGTATTTAAAAGGTAATGCTTTGCACCGTGGTCCATTACGTGGCACAAGAATGTTTTTCAGTGCATAAGAGGCCACAAGCCTGTTTGACCTTGAAAGACTTTTCTCTCAATTCAAAGGAAAACATCCAGATACGAAGTCAAGATGCTACACACTTTGTACTTTTGAACATGTTAGAAGCAGAGACATTAGTCAGCCTCCACACTGACCCTCCCCTCCACGGGGCATTGACGTAAGAGCTGCATCAGGAACACCCCTTTCCTGACAGCCACTTGTCAGCTGCCTGCAAGCCCTTCAATCATACAGCTTGACCTACCAAGGTCCTAATCCCCTTGCAAGTCTTCCTTCCTATATTTGTGATTTCACCATTGCACTCTGAAGATAACCTGCCAGCAAATTTTTAAACATCTATCCAAAAGAAAACACAGACGATCTGAAAATTGCTTCTAGTTGTAAGCAGTCTAGACATGCTTTATCTAACACCAGCACGTCACTAGAATTTACTTGTAATTTCTAATATGAACCCAACTCAAACAGCTGTTGCCACTCATCTGAATACCAAAAAAGTTGTATCTGGGTGTTTCTTTATAAGGTTGTTTTTAACTCCTATGAAGTTCAGGACTCGAGTTCAAACAGTTGCCTGGCATGACTCAGGACTGTGAAAGAACCAGTGGCCAAGGGAAGGAATCCTAAAGTCCACATAATCCTTGGATCATGAAATTATTCCAGTACCTCCTGCCAGAATCACTTCATTTATTCTAACTTCTAGCTAGGCACAAAGTCAACAAAATTTGTCAGGAGAAGTACCTACATTTATATCTCTGCCAGCTTAATCTTGCAGAGGCATAACCTTCACTTCCAGTCTCACTCCCCAGGTTCAAGTTAGAATGAGCAAATTATTATCTATTCAGATTTAATCAGAGTTGACATTTCTCAGAAGCTCAGAATTAAGCATCTTCCAACTTAAATATTCTATTACTTTCAGCCAACTTCGAAAACACCCTTCAGTGCTGCTGCTCCTGGTCCAACATTGCTAACAATGCATGAGCTATTTGACATTCTCCTTGCAATCCACTTCTTTTACTGCTCCCACTGTTTCAATAACTTATCTGGCAATTATTTCTGCTCATATGTGCTCATCTTTCTCCCTTGCATTAGTTTCCCTTTTCCTTCAGGGAATCTTAGAAATAGCAGCCTCTATTGGTCAGGCTACCTTGGACATTCATATTCTTCCCAGTATAACTGTGACGAAAGCCCATCCCTAAGGCATTAAGTGGGTTACACTGTACCAGGCCAACACACTGTCTGCAGTGCAGAGAATGAAAACAAAAACAAAGCACAGAGGAGAATGAACACTACTGAAAAAAAAATAAAACCCTAAGGACTTCTTACAAGCCTTTTTGCTGGGAAGTTTTTATTCATTGTGAAACGTTTATGTAAAATTCCAATCCTAAGGAGCTGAAAGATCTGTTTCCCATGATTTATTACCAAACTGACAATAAAACAAAGCCTGAAATCTAAATATCTTACTTGACCCTCTGCAATGCTTTTTTCCCCACATATTTTCAATTTAAGGAAACTGATGGTGTATGAGCACTCAAAAGCAAAACAAGGACTGTTAGAGATTTTTTTTTTTTAATACACACTGTATCTTTCTAACTTCATGGAAATGGCTTTACTAAAATTAAGACAGCAAAGAGCTTCATACAACTTGAAAGAAGACAGAGAAAAGTAACAGTTCATTATAAATTTGATGTTGGTATAAAACATCGATATAGCTGTACCATCCTCTGGTTAGGTTTCTCTGGAAATAAAAGTGCTAAAAAAAAGAAGTTTGCATTTATTTTTGGGTATGTCTGCTCTCCCTCCATTCTGCCGTTACAGCTTGTTACCTTATAAGCTACTAAAAAGTAATGGAAAAACACTTTAAAAAAATCCCCCCAAAAAACCCTCAGTCACACACAGCCACCCTTGCTCTAAAAAAAGCAAGCACTAACAACTTCAGTGTTGCACAACACTCTAAAAGTCAAGACAAATGAAACCCACATGCTTATTTAGTATAGCTGTAAATTATTGTAGACAAGAAGGAAAACAACACGTAGGACAGGAGGCTGCATGACAGCTATCTACAGATAAGTGCTTTAATTCCTGAACAAAATTTAGCCACGAACTTCCCTACTTGACTGTCCCACCCAAGTTAATCAAACTTAAGTGCTCTCTACCTAGTTATATGTAATCTTGCTATAAAGGCCACTAATAGAGGCTTTTAAAACTAGTTTTCTTGCACTATGCTGTTAACCACTCAATTGTTTTGCACAAGTTATATATAACACGGAATTACTTACACTGAGAACAGCCCATTAACCACCCCGACGTCAGCGATTCCCAGGCCTGCCCTCCCCAGCCACCACCACACCTGAGCCCGCAGAGCCACCGGCCGCCACTGGGAACTCCCCCGGCCCTGCAGAGGGGCCGGGCCCAGGCAGCCGCTGCCTCAGAAAAGAAGAACTGAAACCCAAGGGCGCCCTGAGCAGGCGGCCCCTCTTCAGCACAGAATCACAGAACCCACCGTGTTGGAAAAGACCTCCGAGACCATGGAGTGCGAGCTATGGCCGAACACCACCCTGTCAGCCAGACCACGGCACCGAGTGCCACGTCCAGTCTGTCCTCAAACACCTCCAGGGACGGTGACTCCACCACCTCCCTGGGCAGCCCGTTCCAAGCACACAGCAACGAGAAAAGATGATAAAAGGGACTTTAATACTTCTTTTTCCGATTTGAAACGTGTTGAGGACACAAGTCCGAAACCGAGTTTCACCCTGCTAGACCAGCGATCTTTATCAGCGGTGAGGCAGCGCCGCGGGGTCGGACACCGGCCATGCGCCGGCTGGAGCCGCTTCCCAAAGGAGCCACCGCCTGCCCCGGAGTCACGGGATCCCGGATCACGCCACATTCCCCGCCACCCGCACCGGCTCTGGGGAGCGCCCGGGGCCCTCTCCCACCGCGGCCCCGGCCGGGGCTGCCCTCCCGCTCCCCTGAGGCTGCGCCAGGGAACACCGTCCGGATCTCGGACAGCGGCAGGGGAGCCAGCGGCGAACGCGGTAACAAGGGAAAGGAAAATAACGCAACCTCACTCGGCTCCAGACGGCGGGAAGGGGACTGCCGCCGCTGGCGGGCGCGCTGGCGAGGCCGATCCCTGCCCGCGGGAAGGGGCTGTGGCCGCTCCTGCCGCCGGTCCCGGTCCCGGGCTGCGCCACGGCCGCCGGGCGCTGCGGAAGGAACAAACATGGCGGACCGGCAGGGGGCGGGGCCGGGCGGCCGCGTGAGCCTAGCCCCGCGCGCCCGGCCACGCCCCCGACCAGCGGCCACGCCCCGAGTGGGGGGCGGGGCGTTCGCTCAGCCCGGAGCTGCGGGACGGTGCGGGAATGGGAACGGCGGGGACGGCGGGGAAGGCGGGGGAGGGGGGGGGGCGGGGGGGGGGGCG
>VZRZ01006914.1:220030-239383 GCA_013398175.1 Climacteris rufus | reverse complement strand
CCTCAGTGGCTCCCTATTCCCCCTCCCAGTGCCCCCAGTGCTCTCCATGCTCCCTCCCAGTGCTCCCAGTACCCTCAGTGGCTCCACCATTTGGCACCTGCAGTGCTCCCAGTACCCCCAGGGACTCCTTATTCCCCTTCCAGTGCCTCTCCATTGCTCCCAGTAACCCCAGTGCCTTCCCATTTGCTCTCCCCCTGGTACTCCCACGGGCTTCCCATTCCCCCTCCCAGTGCTCCAAGCACACCCAGTGGCTCCTCGCTCCCTGTCCCAGTGCCAGGGGGACACAGGCCCTGTTTCCCTGCTCTTGGGCCCCAAAGGAAGCTTTCAGGTTAAACTGGGAGAAAAGGTGTTTGGTTGTTCAGCTCTGTCATGGGTTAGGAACGGGACTCTCCAATTTCTTGCTTCCACTGAAAACCACGGGTGGCTCCATCTCCAACTGGAGGCACAAAAGGCAAAGATCCCAGGTCGAGAGAACAATTTACTGGAAACAGCAAGAAGATAAGAAAATGAACAGGAACAGCAAGGATATAAATAACAGAAGAGAAAAATAAAATAAACAGAAGATGTAACCCCTGTTGAGGGGCACTTCGTGTTTCCCCATCCCTCTGCACCACTCACTGAGTGCACCCAGGTCCTTGAGCAGAAACAATCCCAGGGATTGGTTTGCCTTTCCCTGAGGCAGGACTGATCCAAACTGTCTTCCCTGACACACTCCTCATGTGCACCACAGGGAGTTTATCCCCTCCTGCGGTACTGGGAGGTTTGTGCTGGGCAGGGCCAGCTGGACTGGCAGATCTGGGTGTGTTGAGTGACTCTGGCTCAGTGCACAGCCCAGTGCTGCAGGTGCCACCACCCACTGCTCTCAGCGTTGTCTTTGGCAGTGCATTCCCTCGTCTGATCCTTGCACAGCCGGTGCCCGACAGGGAACGTGTCACAGCCACTCAGTGCCAGGGTCTGTGGCCCAGGTGTCTGTGAAGTTGCTTTGGGAAAGGGTCCCATTGTCTCATTCAGTTATTTCTGGAGTGCCACACTGGAGTCACCACAGAACTGCTGTTCCAGGCCCAGGGTGGGGTTCCAGTGGTGCCATGGGGCACAGGGTGTGTTTCCAGCCATCCTGGGCTTGCTTCCACCATTGTAGGCACACGGCTCTTGTGGTCCCATCCTTGGGGAGTGTGATCCAGGCAATCTGCAGGCCTCTCCAGACTTGTATTTCAGCCATTGTCCTCCATCCCAGAGGCCACCTGGCCCTGCTTGATTGCAGCACAAGTTTCCCACTCATGGATAACCTGGGAGGTGGTGTCCATGGTTAAGTGCACTCCTCAATCACGAGCCCACCCATACATTGCATCTCTTTCTTGATGTCCTGAGGTGTCATGGTTCCACCAAGCCAGGAATAATTCACCTCTATGTTACCATCCCTGAGCCACTTCCATCCCAGCAGCCCAATCCATGTGCTGGTTGCTCCAACCGTCTCCAGTGACCCAGCCCTTGGGTACCTGATGCACCTTCACAGCCAGGTTCTGCACCTGGGCCACACTGAGGCAGCCCAGGGTTTAACCCTGTGCTCCCAGTTATTCTGCTTCCCCAGGGCATTGGCCACCATCCCTGAACCCGTGTAGAGATAAAGCATTGGCCATTTCTCTCCTTCAGCAATGTCCAAGGCCACCTGGACGGCTTCACCTCTGCAAACTGACTCCATTCACCTTCTCCTTCAGCAGTTTCTGACTTGTCACAGGGGTCTCCATACAACTGCCTTGTCTCCAGTGCTTTCCCACAGGACACACCAGTGAACAATCGTTTCTCCCTTTCTGGGGTTTTGTTTTACAGTGGGGCCTCTTCAGCATGTGTCACTTCCTCCTCTGGTGACACTCCAAAGTCTTTGCCTTCTGGCCATTCCATGATCACTTCCAAGGCTCCTGCATGACTGGGGTTTCCCATCTGAGCTCATGTGATCAGTGTGACCCATTTTTTCCATGTAGCATCTGTGGCACGTGTAGAGACCCTGCCTTTGAACATCTGACCCGACACATGGTGCCAGGAGGAGCTGGGCTTCAGTACCAAGCACCTCCAAAGTGGCTTAGACACTGTCATGAGCTGCCAGCATCTCCTTTTCAGTAAGAGTATTTTGGATCCTCTGTATCCCTGACTCCAGAAATCTTGGAGTTGACTCGATTGTCCCCTGGTGCTTCCTGTCAGTGGCTCCAGGGCCATTGTCTCTGGCTGCACTATAAAGCACACTGGTTACATCTTGCCCTGTCCTCACTGTTACAGCATGAACTGTCTCCCTCTTGATTTGCTTAAAGGCTCAAGGCCCCCTCTGAAATCATTCTTCTTCCAGGTCACTTGATAGAGAGGGCTGACAATCCAACTGTACCTTGGAATGTGCATTCTCCAAAATCCCACAACACCTAAAAAGTCTTGTGTTTCTTTCTTGTTAGTTGGTGGAGACATCACTGTTATCATCACTGTTATCTTATTAATAACGTCCATTGGGATCTGACAATCCATCTTGTCATTTTATTGCTAAAAACTGGATCTCCTCTGCAAGTCCCTTCACCCAACTTTGTTTTGTGGTGATATGAGTTGTGACACCACTTGGTGCCTTTGACTCCAGCTCATACTGGAGTTCCAATGGGTGTTGGAGTCTCTGGCAATAGTACCTGGGGACACTCGAGGATGACCCCTGGGCTTTGAGGATCAGGGGATCTGAGGCCTGCTACACCCCAGCTGGAAAAGAGATCCTGGCAGCTTTTGAAGGGGTTCGAGCTGCTCCAGAAGTAATTGGCACTGAGGCACAGCTGCTTCTGGTGCCCCGACCGCCAGTGCTGGGCTGGATGTTCAAAGGGAAAGTTCCTTCCACACATCATGGCCCCGATGCTATGAGGAGCAAGTGGGCTGCTCTGATTGCACAGTGAGCTCAGATAGGAAATGCCAATCACCCAGGGATCTTGGATGTTGTAATGAACTGGCCTGAAGGTGAACATTTCAGGCTGTCATCTTCATTGGAGAAGGAAAAGGTGACACAGGATGAGGAGGTCCCACCATGCAATCAGCTAACAGAGCAGGAACAGCAATGTTCTCTTCCTCCCTGCTGTAGGGATACATCAAAAATGGAAAGTGCTACGTGGCGAGTGGCAGAAGCTGCTGAGGGACAAGGTGGATCCAGGCAGAGCTGAAAGCCTCCAGCTGGGTTTGGACATGACTGAACAAGAGAAGCAGCCAACACTTCACTGCACTGGCTTGTGGATGGTGGCAAACACTGTGGGAGTGGCTGGCATGATGGAAAAAGGCCAATTGTCAATGCAGAGGGAAACCTATCCAGGCTGCCCAAGTGTGGCAAGACATCACTGCCCAGGTAGAGAAGCTGAAAGTCCCTCATGTGCCTAAGAGTTGGGCTAATGAGGAGCACCAAAACAACCAACAGGTGGATTGGGCTGGCAAGATTAAAGTGTCTCATGTTGATCTGGACTGGCAACTTCAGGGTGCATGATTTCTAGCTCGATGGGCGCTTGGTGCCTCAATCATGAGGAAGAGATGCAACATGGGCTTGTGACCAAGGGGTGGATTTAACCACGGACAGTACCTCCCTGGTTATCCCTGATGGTGAAATGTGTGCTGTGATCAAGAAGGCCAAGTGGGTGAAGCCCCTGGTTGAAACATAAATCTGGGTTGGCCTGGCAGATCGATGGCATCACACGGCCACAGACGGCCAAGGCAAGCACTACGTGCTGACAACAGCAGCAGCCACCACTGGAGACGTTCCCTGTGCTTCATCCCACTGCCTGCAACACCATCCTGGGCCTTGGCACCCCTGAAAGGACTGAGCTGGACAATGGGACTCATTCCACAAACAGCCTCATGGACACCTGGCCCAGGGCACGGGACTGGGTGGTGTCTCCTGTTCCCTGTCATGCACCAGCCCTGGGAAGGCTGAATGGTGCTGTGGACTGTTCAAAACCACCTGGAAGGCAGTGGGTGCTGGGACCATCAAACACTGGGATCTGCAGTTAGCAAAGGCTACCTGATAACACCCAAGGCTGTACCAACCAAGCTGACCCTGCCCAATCAAAACCCCCAGTTCCAGAGGAGATAAAGTCCCTGTGATGCATATGAGGAATGTGTCAGGAAGACAATTGGGATCAGTCCTGCCTCAGGCAAAGACAAACCCATCTGTGGCACCCTTTTTGCTCATGGGCCTGGGTGCACTTGGTGAGTGATGCAGAGGGACAGGGAAACTTGATGTGTCCCTCAGGGGGACTTGATTTTTGGGTGAGAACAGCCTGGAATGTTGAACTTCACAATACTGGTGGTTGACGGACTCTGGCACTGTTTGCCACGACTGCCAAGGACGATGGGGATGGACTGCTCCAGTCACACCAGTCATGGGCTAAACGAACTCAACAGACATCTGGGGATGGCCAGTGACTACCAAACCACCCCCTGTGCTTGTGTGGGGTTCAGTGTGCATGGACACTGTTGACAGGTGTGCAATCTGACGGTACAGAAGAGGGGTGGCAGTGTCCTGTGCACAGGGATGAGGGGACGGTTTCTGCACTGTTTCTTCCACACCACCCCCGTCACTGTGGGAGTGGGGGAGAGGGATTTCCAGCAGGCAATGCCAAGGGGGTAAAAGAGCATTTTTTTCTTGCCCTGCTCATAGAAGGGAGTGGTTTTGTTCCCTTCACAAACCTTGTGCAGGAACAGAGGGATCCTCTTGCTTTGGCTGGGCTCACTCTGGAGGGAGTCTCCCCACCACAACCACCTCCTGTTTTTGTCCCAGGGGTCTGGGAACACCTTTTGGTGGTAAATACCATTTCTGTGGGTAAACCATTCTCTCTTTCGTACAATCTTTTATTAGCATCATTGTGTTTATTGCGATTTCTTCAATAAATTGTGACTCCTGGTATTTTTCCTCCGCTATTCAAAGGGGGTGGCTTGAGTAGGCTTGATTTTCCCAATGAGTTTTAAAATTGGCACAAGTGGCTCTGCCCTGAGGAAAATCCAAGCTCCTGCCTGGATCCAAGGCTGCTGGTGGGAGCTGTACCTGACAGAGGGCAGCTCACCTGGCACTACCCCCCAGCCTGGGCTCAGAAATCCCTCAGAAGTTCCTCCAGTGACTACCAGGCGCTCACCAAGGATGGGATGCACTGGGAAGGGAACACAGACTGGGAGCATCAGGGAGCTCAGTCCACAGCAAGAGCAGACTTCAGCAGTCTTGGCACTGGGATCTCTACATTCAGTGTTTAGATTAAACACTGGCAGCAAGTTTAGCACCTCTGCACTTGCGCTGCCCCTGCCCTGAGGACATGGAGCACCTCACACAGCAAAACCAGGGGTGAAGGGGCCCAGCCCTGCTTTAATGTCTGGTCAGAGCAGAGGGAATACCCCAAAAGATAAGGAAGAATGAAAAATTCTACAACAGCAGGATTTGCTTTTGTTCCTCACCCTGTGACCCTTCAATGTGCCAGACCCCAATTTACCCTCCCAGCTCCCAGAAGCTGAAAGGCACCTCTGAGTTAAATTCCGAGCAAGAGAATTTGGGGAAAAACCATACCCAAAGGTCAGGTTCATGCAGCAGAGAGCATGATGATGACCTAACACCAGTTCCTTAAGAAGCTGGAAGAGAAGGCCTGGTGGGAAGTTTGTCAGCAAATACTGTGGCTGCTGAGCATCACCCTCAACACAAGTGCAGTGCACCAGGCAGAGGGGACACCAGCATGGCAGTACTGGAAGTCAGGGAAAGCAGGAATTCCATCCCTCATCTAACATGGTCATCTCTGCTTCCCAACATGCAATCTGGCTGCTTCCCTTTTCCTTCTCCAACCTAAACCTTCTCAGAAATGCCCAAAATACACCAGGAGCTCACCAGGCCCTCTCTCAGGCAGCTCAGCTTGGATCAGTGATAAGAGACAAGATCCCAGAGATTTCCATTCTGCTCTGCTAAAAAAACCCTGAACTTGGCAGCTGAAAAAAAAGGCCAAACAGGGAATAATGCAAAGCTGCCAAACCCTGAAGGCACTTGCTTGGAGTAGCTCTTCCCATGGTGAGATCAACCACAGCTGAGCCACGTTGGCTGGGAAGACCAGGCTGAGAGCATGGACAGCAAGAGCTGACCACGCTCAAAGGAAGAGTGTGGTCCCAAAAAATGGTCCCACAACCTTTGGCTTCCACCTGCTCCCTCTCCTGAGCAGGTCCTGGGAGCTGCTTGGAGAGGGGGAGGTGTCTGAGGTATGTGCAACGTCTTTGTTGTGGTGAGGCACCGGCACAGAGGGCTGGGAGCACCTGGGGAGGCACCAGCTCACCTGTTCCTCCCTGGAGAGGGGACTGGGGGCTCCTGCCTCTCCCAGGACTGGGACTGGGGGCTGCTGGTGTTTCCCAGAAGTGGGACTGGGGGCTCCTGCCTCTCCCAGGACTGGGACTGGGGGCTGCTGGTGTTTCCCAGAAGTGGGACTGGGGGGCTCCTGCCTCTTCCAGAGGTGGGACTGGGGGGCTGCCAGCCTCTGCTGGAGGAGGACTGGGGGCTGCTGGCCTCTCCCAGGGGCAGGGCTAGGCCTGGAGCCCCAGCAGGCGGGCAGTGTTCAGCACATCATCCCTCGTCAGGTAACAGCCACAGAGCTGCCGGTACCCTGTGAACGCCTCCCGGCCGTGCAGGACACGCCAGTTATCCACAAACAGCACCTGCAGGGAAGGGAAAAGGTCATCAGGAGGAGGTCAACCACGGCAAGGCAGGTCCTGGAGCTCTCTGGAGACTGGAAGAGCAAGCGAGGGTGTGCCACAGTGGGCATGACCCTCCCGTTCAGCACTGGGACAAGTGAGGCTACAGCCATGGGATTCAGCACAGAAACACATTTGGGCTGTTTCTCTGCTTTTCTACAGAGAAAATAGTTCAACCAAGTAGCCATCTTAGCATAAAATACCAGAATTCCTGAACGGTTTGAGGTGGAAGGGACCTTAAAAGCCAACCTGTTCCACCCCTTCCACTATCCCAGGTTACTTCCCATCCAACCTGGCCTTGAACACTTCCAGGGATGGGGCAGCCTGAACCTCCTGCACCTGTGGTGTCATTTACCCATGTAAGGGCTCAAATATAACCCCAGAGCTGTAATTTCTCCTGGAAGAAGTTGAAGACTGAACACTAAGCATTCCAGCCTCTGTTCCCAAGGATCCTCATTTCAGTGACTGGAAACTGGGACTAACTTTCCTCTGAGGCAGAACTTGAGCTAAATGTCTCTGCCTTACCTGGAAGCTCATATTCCTTTAGGACAGCAGGAAAACACAAATGCAGAGGCCTCTACTGTAACAGGGCACCTTAAAGCACTTAGAAAGAGGGAAGCTGTCGGATACGGCAGTGGCCAGACACCGGCACACCCATGGACCTGCCCTGTGCCAAACCCACAGCATCCAGCTCCAGGTCCCACCCTGCCTCCCTCCCTGGACCAATCCCAGAGGATGCAGCTCCAGGTCCCACCTTGCCCGGCTTCAGCTTGACCCAGAGCTCGTTGTCGGGCCGGCGCAGCTCGGCGGTGAGCGCGCGGTGCGCGTGGTACCAGCGGCGCACCACGTCGTGAGGCACCGTGTTGATCACAGCACGGTCGTAGTTGTTGTACCTGCGGGGAGGGAAGAGACACCACACTGCCCAACCTGGCTCCAGATGCTTCCAAGGGAACCTCAGGAGTCTGCAGGATCAGGCAGTATTTAAGGGAGGCTGCAGAGGTGAGCAGAGGTCGTGCTGCCAGCACAGGACTTCGGGAACCCAGCGCTGGGAGCAAGAGGAGTTTACTATAAAGTGTAAACCTGTTCTTCCTGGTTTTCCATGGAAGGACATGGCAAGACTGAGGGTTGTTTAGAACACAAGTGCAAAGCAGTGCTGGACAACCTCCAGAGCTGAGCCAAACTGGGGTTTCAAAATTCAGCCCAAATTCCCTTTGGAAGGGATCAGTCTGTGCTCTCCCTGTGCCCTG
Source organism: Climacteris rufus (assembly GCA_013398175.1). Classification (NCBI taxonomy): domain Eukaryota; kingdom Metazoa; phylum Chordata; class Aves; order Passeriformes; family Climacteridae; genus Climacteris; species Climacteris rufus. The sequence goes on along the minus strand of VZRZ01006914.1, from coordinate 231,422 downwards.
TGCACCAGGATAGTTTACAGGGGCTTCTCCAGAGAAAGGCTGAATTCTTCTGAGCCTCAAATGGAATGGGATGAGGGCTTAGAGCTGAAGAGGGGATGCCAGGAGTGAAAAATCAAAGCTCAGCACTGACACCCATCTTTGTATTGGCGGTGCTGACGCTTCCTCTAAAGTGGGAGGAACGCAGGGAGTTCCCGTGGTTTCATCCCTGCCCCTCAAAGATACGCTGGGTTTAGCCCACGGAATGTTCTGGCAAACCACAACCCCCTCTCTGCCCCAGAGGCCATTACCTGATGAGGTACAGCTCGTTGTTCCAGGGGTAGACGTTGAGCACGGGCCCCACGCCGATCATGTGGTTGTGGCAGCCGCCCACGCTCTCCACGTACTCGTGTTTGAGGGGCACCCTGGTGAGCAGCTCGAAGTGCTCGGGGGCGTGGAGCAGCACCTGCTGGGCTGCGTGGAACCCGTCCACCAGCAGCGTGCGCCCGCCCGTGCCCTCGTGCTTCAGGCAGTGGAACACCTGGATGCTGCACGGAGACACAAGCCAAGAGAACCACGCTGGCTGCCTGACCTGGCCAGAGGTGCTCCCCACTCACACAGCCAGGTGTAGAGGGATGCACTGCAATTTCATCCAGCCCCAATCCCACACGTTTTGCCGTGGAGGAGACAGAAAATGGCCTGTACTGCTTCCCAAATCCAGTGACACAAAGCCAGGAGATTTCAGGGGCTGTAGGATCAAGCCTGTGTTACCCAAAGAGGCTGTAGCTGCTCCATTCCTGAAAGTGTCCAAGGCCAGGCTGGAGCACCCTGGGATAGTGGAAGGTGTCCCTGCCCATGGCAGGGGGTGGAATGGGATGAGCTTTAAGGTCCCTTCCCACCCAAACCATTCTGGTTCCATGATTCTATTCTAAGTCCATCCAGGCAGCAGGACAAAGAGGTTCAAAAGCATAAACCCAACTTCCCTGGAACAGTTCAGAGCAAGAGCACAGCTAAAAAAATGCTGGATGTACTGGTGAGGTCACCTGGAACTACAAGGGGAGCTGGGAGTCCCTCATGCAAAGGCATCACGGCCTCCCACAAGCAGTCAGGAGAAATCCCCCAGGGTTCCCTTTGGAAAGCCTGAAGCAGAGGAGTCCCAGTGACCCACGGGACCTCTCCTCCCTCGTGGGAAGCCATCCAGCCCAGCCTTTGTCCTATTACTTCTCTGAAGCTTCTCTTTTCCTTTATCCAAGCAAGGCAGGCATTACAGTGCCAAGAACAAACACTCAGGAGCTGCCTCCGGCCACCAACTCCAATTTTCATCGACTTCACTTGTTAGAAGATGAATTGTGACCTTCTGGGAAAGCCTTTATCTTCCCATCTCCCTTTGGGGCCTGTTATGCCAGTCCCAGGGCAGGTGATGTGGCAGGACCTGCTACCCCACCCTCACCTTTTCACCTGGGTGCTCTCTTCACCTTCTACCCACACAGCTTCAGGATGATTTTAGAGTCAGTCTAGGAGCACTGAAGCAAAGGATGCTCTGAGCCCCAGGGCAACCAGCTCCTGGGGCAGCCTGGAGCACTGGGAAAGCTCCAGGGAACCTGATCACTGAGAAATGCTGCTGCCATCCACAGCCTGGGGAGTTTCTATCCTCTACCCTTTAAATGAGGGTTAGAAAAGCCAGAAATTCCTGTTTTTCCTACAGAACTATGACTGTGCAGAATTTTAGGCATTAATGGCCAGCCCTGCTCATTCAGGTTGTGCCATCACTGACTGATACACTTCAGTTGGCTGTAGGTGAGAATACACCTGCCTGAAGGGAACACTTCCAAGTGGAGAGAAAGGTGAAAAAACAGGTCTGTATTCTGGCACTGAGCACTGCAACCAAAGCTCTTCCTTAGGCTGAAGTTCTGATCACTCATTACTTCTTTTGTTTGGTTTTGGGGAAGATTTTGTGAGCTCCCAAAACAAGTCAGCCAAGCAGGTAGGTCATGAGAGCACATGGCTCTTGCATGTAGCTGTTCTCTGGGAACAGGGAAACAAACTGGATCTGGCTGGAAGCGTGGGCACAGCAAAACCCACCCTCCCTGCTCCTGACACTGAGCTGCTCCAGGACCAACACCACCACCCAAAGCCTCCTGCCTGGTGGGCACAGCCAGGGTACACCCAGGTAACTCCACCTTTCCTGGACTGCAGGGCTGCTCCAAAATCCCGGTGCAGCCAGGGACCTCACCCCTCCATCCTCCCCTGGTCTTCCAGCTCCTTTCCCATTAGGATGTGTAGCAAGTTCACAGCCTCAGGTGGGGAGAGCTAATCCTGCCCTGGGGCAGTAGGTGTGGGCTGGATGGCTTCTCTTTGTATCCCTGCTTCCACTCTGGATCACAGAGCTTCCACCTATTCTCTCACAGAACACTTCCTGATGATTTCCCTCCTGGCTGAGATGAAAGCAGACAAAAGAAAACGAAGGGAGAAAGTGAGCCTAAGTCACAGAATCGCAGAATGGTTTGGGGTGGAAGGGACCTTAAAGCCCATCTCATTCCATCCCCTGCCATGGGCAGGGACACCTCCCACTGTCCCAGGCTGCTCCCAGCCCCGTCCAACCTGGCCTTGGACACTGCCAGGGATCCAGGGGCAGCCACAGCCTCTCTGGGCACCCTGTGCCAGGGCCTCATCTACAACACAGGGAAGGATTTCTTCCCAATATCCCACCTAACCCTGCCCTCCTTCAGCCTGAGGCCATTCCCTGTCCCATCACTGCATGCCCTGTGGAGAGGGCTGGTCTGTGGATCACTCTTCCTGTGCTTGGAATTTCTAGGTCTCCCAGAACACAAGCAGGTAAGCACTTGGCTCTTGGAGAGCTGCCACTGCTGAGTGCTGCTGGGGTTCAAGGAGCTGTGCAGCCACACTGAGGGCTCAGGGCTGTAACACTTTGATGCTGCCCTGAAGCTCCTCTGACAGTCCCTTCTGAACTCCCTCTCCTCAGCCTCTGAGCACCTCACATCTTCCAACCTCACAGAAAACACCCATGGATTTTATTTCCTTTGCACATAGCTGGGAAAGCCCAACTGCTCCTGCAGCCAGTGCCCCTCAGCAGCTGCTGGACAGAGCTGCTGCTGGAGTTTGACTTAATCCTGTCTCTCTGCTGGCTGAGCTCTGCCAGCTGTATGCTCTGGGAAAGTGGGAAGAGCAGCAGTGCCTTTGGGAAAGGAGGGACAGCAGCTCCCTTGGCACAGCCTGCAGTGACTGTGCTCCTGCAGTGCCTGAGCCCCACTTCAGCCAGGCTGGGTTTGTGTTTTGGCAGTGCTGCAGCCCTGCAGGAACTCAGGAACCAGGATTTCCCAGTCCTTCCCAGTCCACCCCTGTCTGCACTTTGGACAGCAGCTGGTTGCTGCATCATTCTTTCCCAGATGTTCCCTCCTAAACTGCTCTTCTCAGCCTCTGGGCTGTTTTATCCACAGCTGGGGAAAGGAAGGACCATTCCTCTTCCCTGTGAGGGTGGGGAGGCCCTGGCACAGGTTGCCCAGAGAAAGTGTGGCTGCCCCTGGATCCCTGGAAGCATCCAAGGCCAGGTTGGACAGGGCTTGGAGCAGCCTGGGATAGTGGAAGTGCCCATGGGACAAGTGCCAAGGTCCTTCCAACCCAAACCGTTCTGGGATTCTATGATCAGACAGGCACCAGAATTGCTGCAGTACCTCCCAATGTACCTCTGGAGACAAGGAAGCTTGTGCTGGTGGGAAAGGCATTGCTGTGACTGTCTCCTGCTCCTGCCCCGTGCCTGGGCAGCAGCAGCAGCAGCAGCAGCAGGAGCAGCAGGAGCAGCAGCACGTACCCACAGGGCTCCTGGAAGTAGGTGGTGTCCGTGTGCCGATCCAGGGCCAGCTTGGTGTAGGCTGTGTCTCCCCGGGAGAAGTCAGAGGTGAAGTACCACATCCTGCCATAAATGGTCTCCCTGCAAAACAGACAGGCAGTCATCATGGAGCACTGTGGGCAAGGCACATCCTCTCCTGCATTTGAGCTATTCCTCTCCATCCCATGTACAGTCATTAAAGCAGTACAACTTCACAAAATTCACAGTCAGAGATGGTGCTTCCAATCACTCTGCTAGTGCTCAACTCCTTCCTTTCCTTCCCAAAGGGCTGGTGGTGGTAAAGTCTTGCTGCCCCTCCACAACACAGATGTTTCCACACCAAACATCATCCCCAGCCATGCAAGCAGGATGAGTAGCTGCCTGACTGCAGCCAGCCCTTACTTGCATCCACACAGGGTTGCCTCATAATTCCATTTCTTCTTCCCAGAATCCTGTATTTTCATCCATCTGCCCCCCAGCATGCACAGGCAGGCAGGGACAGCAGGCAAGGACAAACAGCTCAGGGCCTACAGGGGGAGGGTGCCTGGAGACAAAAGTTGGCTGGGTATTCCTTGGAGCCCCTCGTTTCCATTTGGAGTGATGGTCCACTAAAAGGAATCCCTCCTTTTCCAATGGCCCCAGGCAAGTCAAACTGTTTCTACAGCTTGGACAAAACTCCAAACTCCCCCCCCGCCTGCCCTGCTGGTGGTACTTTACACAAACACAGCACTAACACCTCTCACTATTTTTCTTTAGTGGTTTTTGATCTCCCTGGCTCCCAGGGCCAGGCTGCCCTCCCGACCCCTCAAGTCATAACAGGAAATGTCTCCTTGCAAAGCTCTGCTCTTCCCAGCCAGCCGCTTCCTTCAGTCCCTCCTCTCTGCACAGTCCCACTGCCACAACAGTCACTGCACGCTCCCACGGCAGCTCCATCACAGAGGGACTCCCAGTGTCCCACAAAGGAGGGGGGATTCCACAGTGGGATCCTTCATCCCACGTCAACTGGAGGAGCCAGAGGCTCTGGAAGACTCAGAGCATTTGTCTGCAAACCAGGCCATGCCACGCAGTATACAGGACATGAGGAGGCAGCACCTTTCCAAACAAAATATCCCCAAGTTTACCCTTCCCAGAGCAACCCCAGATACCTGATGATGCTGATCCTTTCTGCCAGTATTTCCGTGTCCTCTTTGGTGGGGGTGACGTTCTCCACGAAGGCAATCCCGTAGAGCAGGAAGTTCTGCAGGAACTCCTTCAGCCCCTCGTCTGTCTCCAGGAAGCGCCGGCAGTCCACGGAGGGCACCTGGGCTTGCTGGTAGATCTCAGCATTCCAGAGGATCCGTGGGTGCATGACCTGCTGCTTCTGGCCCTCGTAGCTGTTCTTCACCAGCCACTCCAGCCCGTACCGTGTCACGTGTCCGTCCGGCCCTGGCACACGGACAAAGGCGCGGTCACCAAACCCCACTGACCAGCCCCACACCACGGGCACAGCCTCACCCTGGTCACCTATCTGCAGATGGGCTCTCTACACTCTGGTGCTGCCCAAAATCTGTAAGGCCACGAGTCCTAAAAGTGTTGTTGTCGCTGCCACAACTCCAAATTTAGGGCTGCTGCAACTCCCTCCCAATTCGGGGTGGCCACAACAGCTCTTTCCAAATTCCCAGCTAAGTGGTGCATCCTCAGTGATTTTGGTTTCTGCTGAGCTCCAAGGAGAAGCAAAGCTCTGAAGCCAAGCCCTTGAATAAAGGTAAGCTCCAGCAAAAGGAAGAAAGCAGCTGGGAAACTGAGGGGAAAGGATGGAAAAGGGGCACTGTGAGCAGGAATGACACCCGCTCTGATAGGATGGGGGAAGGAAAAGAGAATCAACCATGTCATGATCCATCTGTTCACCACCTGCACTGCTGGGGGTGTTTGACCAAACCAGATACTGCATACACACATTTCAAAAAGGGCTGAGGGAGGAAACCCAGACACCAGTGTAAGGTGTGCTTACAGTGAGAGCAGCGTTTAAACCTGCCCACAGCTCTGTATCTTCCCAGCCAGCCAGACATGGGGATAACTCTGCCCTCTGAGCGCAGTGGGACACACCAGGCAGGCCCCTGCAGCCCTGCAGGTGCTGAGGACTCACAGGTGAGGAAGAGCGTGGTGCCGTCGGCGCGCACGGCGCGGGGCCGGATGGCCAGGTCCACGCTGGCCGTGTCCAGGCTGCGCTGCTTGGTCTTGGCGTTGTAGCAGGAGGCGGAGCGGCAGTGGTCGCGCAGCCACACGAAGTCCAGGCGCATCAGGGTGCTCCCACACCTCAGCTCTGCAGGGGGGCAGCACAGCGGGGCTGGGACAGCAGCGAGGACGAGCAAAGCCAAGAACTGAAGCCCAGAGCTCCCGTCTATAGGCACCTCTTGACATAAATTGTCACGTGAGGAAGACCAGGCAGATTATCTTATCAAAGGTCTGGCTGTCATTGATGACATCACTTCCCTCCTTCCCACATCTACAGGAGATCTCACAGAATCATCCCACACTGGTTTGGGCAGGAAGCATATCCAGTGCCATCCTCCGCTACGGCCAGGGACACCTTCCACTATCCCAAGCCCCAACCAGGCTGGCCTTGGACACTTCCAGGGATCCAGGGGCAGCCACAGCTTCTCTGGTCAGCCTGTCCCAGGGCCTCCCCACCCTCACAGGGAAGGACTTTTTCCCAACATCCCATCTAAACCTTTTCTGGCAGTGGGAAGCCATTAAACACCTCACCCTGCAGTGAGAAGGAGCACAGCTCACTCACACCCTGGTCCCAGACCTCCCTCCATCATCTCTTCAACAAGTGGTAAATTCAGAGCTGCACATCACAGAGTTGCAGAGCCCCAGCACAGGAGTGCAGAGAAGGGTCAACCTAAAACTCAGTAAAGCCCCTCCTTGTTCCATCCTGAGACAGCTCAGGAATACTCAAAGACCTTCAGAAGGGGATCAGAGCCAGCACAGGCAACAGGAGAGCTCTTCCTGCTCTACCACCCCTCAGCTTTGAAATCCAGGTATGTGAGGTCACTTTGCAGTGGGAAAACAGCAATATCCTTTGCTTGGAGCCACTGTGTAAATGCTCAGCAATTCCCCTTGCCTGCAAGTGACTCAGAGTACTGAGATCTCACTGGCCTCAGCTGTCACCACCCTGCCCAAGGTGGGGCAGGAGGGGTGGGCACCCACCAGAGCCAAGGGGGGCTCTGCCAGGGAGAGCCTAGCACGGCACAGAACACGGTGCTGACAGGACAAGGCTCAGATGCAGTTTTAGTTCAGGAATCCCTGGATTTGATTTCTGATTTAGCACTGCCTTGCTTATCCTAAAAGACTTGCCACCAGCAGACAAGCCTGCTCTGTCCTGCCTTTGGGAATTCCCTAAGGGAACACGAAACAGATGCAGTGTGCATCCCTCTAGCACAGGCCATTTCAGAAGGAAAAATCCCATCGCTCCCGGGGAACAAGGGCTGGAAACCCTCACTCCTGTCCCTGGGCACAGCAGGAACACCCCCCCCAGCACACCTACCCAGATGGTCCTGGTGCAGCTGCCAGGCACAGCAGGGCGACTCGGGGGCCGTGGGGTGGCCGCGAGCTGGGGCAGCCAGGACGGCGCCGGGGTCCCGGGGCAGCCACGGCCGGCGACGCGCGGAGCTCCCGCGCTGTCCCCGCAGCAGCCACGCCAGCCACATCCTGCAGGGCCAGGAGACAGGGGACAAGGTCACTTGGTGCTGCTACTGGCTCATAAATCCCAGCAGGACACAGCCCTGAGGAGACACAAAGGCGATCCTGGGATGCTGGGAGGGTGGGGAGGCCCTGGCACAGGGTGCCCAGAGAAGCTGTGGCTGCCCCTGGATCCTGGCAGTGTCCAAGGCCAGGCTGGACGGGGCTTGGAGCAGCCTGGGACAGTGGAAGATGTCCCTGCAGAGGGGTGGAATGGGATGAGTTTAAGGTCCCTTCCACTCCAAACCATTCCAGGATTCTATGATTTACCAGGCAAAGCCATTCCAGGAGAGACAGCTGTGTTCAACACTCTTGTGCAGAACACTGGCAAAGCATCATCTCTGAAGGTCTTGTCCCCCCTCCAGCATTCCCAGTCTGAATTCACCATTCCCGGATGGAACTGTGGCGACCAGGGAAGCAAAGTGACCTTGGTTAGAGAAGCAATAACAGAGGAATCCAGTAATTAGGTCAATTCTAGAAAAAGCAGGCAAAACAATGAGGAGGACGAAGATCTCTGCTGCTGGTGAAGGACACAGCTGGCATGGAGGAGAAACCACCGTGGTTAATTTTAGGACAGAGATTAGAAGGCAATCTCTCAGAGGGAAATTTGTAACAACTCTTCCATGCAAAGAGCAAGGGCAAAAACCTGACAAGTTTTTTAAGAAATGAAGCCTCAGTCTAAATGCCCGTTGTGTTTATGAATTTCTGGGGGCCAGGTCTAAACCCAGCAGGATTTTAACAGCACTTTGAAGTGCTCAGAAATGTGGTCTCTCTGGATAAGACACAGGCTCAGAAAGCATTTCTTATCCTAGACTTCTGATTTTCCTGCATTTTCTTATCTGGAGAGTCCAGGCACTGTGGCTCTGGCTGTCCAAGCTGTTTCTGCACGGCAGAGATCTCAAAAGCTGCAGATAACAACTAAAACCACAGAGGTGGCACATTCCCAGCCAACAACTTCTTAAGCAGGGATAAAAGAATGCAGACATCCCTAGAGAGAAAAAAAGGGGAATGTTTTTAGAAGAGAAGCTGGTTTGAGATGAAGGCACACTGACACACTTCAGTCATGGAGCCCCTTCTCTGAGAAGTTTTCCCAACATCCAACCCAGACCTGCCCTGGCACGGTTTGAGGGTGTTTCCTCCTATCACTTGTTACCTACAGAAGAAACCAACACACCCACCTGTCTCCAACCTCCTTTTCCAACATATCCATCCCTGTTCCCCCTCTCCAGTTTTGAAAATCTAGTACAGGAAAAGGAGTAAATCCAATTTGCCATGCAAACCTCATAAACAAGTGAATAACACCTACAGCTATGGAAATCCAGGAGCTGCCCTTGATGTTTATCAGCCTTAAAAGCTTAAAGAAATTATTTTAAACCCTGAACCAATGACTCACAAAGCTTAAGATTATTTGAGAGAGGGAAACTCTGTCCAGTTTAGCTTTTGGATCCACCATCCCAGTGAGGGGTGGAAAACAGAAGGAATCTTGTTTGCACGCACAAACAGGACCCAAAACTGCCAGGAAAGGCTCATCCACAATCCCACTGAGCTCACGGCCTGTGCCTGGGGCAGCTCCAGCCTTTGTTTGATCTTTCCACACACATTCCTTTTATCTCATCCTCTCCCAATATCAAAACTGAGCAGGGAATTAACACAGGTAATGGGAAGTGACCCAGATACTTAAAACTAATCAGTGAGATCTCTTGCTGCTCTTACTGGAAGAAAACACCACAGGCAGCTCTTTGAGTGCCTTAAATTCAATCTTTCCAAGAGATACTAAAACTAAGAGGCATTAAACCCCCCAAAATCTGTATAATTAGAGAGGATTTACATTTTTTGTTGTTTCATCAACAACTGGACGAGTTATATCAACAGCAATCTCTCTTCCTGCACGTCCTGCTACCTCACCTTTCTGCTTCATGTTGTCCAGACACCTGGACAGCAGTGAAGTGAGAGAATTCCAGACAAAATTTCCCTAAAAATTCAGAAAGAAAGGGCAGGAGGGAAAATACTTTAAACTACTCAGTGCATAAACACACATGGTGGGTGACACAGGAGCAGGCACAGAACCCATGAGGGTCCTGACAGGGTGAAGAGCAGCAACAGTGGTGGAGGGTAAAGCAGAAAACTCCCACCTATTGTGGTTTGAGGAATTCCCCATCAGCCTTTGGAGAGAAAGGAGATGCTGTGGAAGGAGCAGGAAGGAAGGGTGGGCTTCACAGGGGGCTCATCTTCTCCCTGGCCCTGCAGTTTGTCTCACAAGAAACACTGGAAGGAACCAAAACTGGGTTTAACCTCTTTGAGGAAAAGCCACAAAGCCCATTCTGAGCAAAGGAAATACTGAAAAAACGAGTGACCAAATGGGAACATCTAAGGAAGGAGAAACCCCACAAATCTGGGGGCTTTCATCAGCTTTCAGCCAAACCCTCTCAGGCACGGGATGACCTGTTTGTCCAGCTCCTCAAAAAAAAAAAATGGTGAGTTTTCCATTAAAAACATCTCAAACATTCAGCTGCTCACACTCACGTGGCCTTTTTCACTTCTGGAAGCACCTGGCAAGAGCCAGGGTTTCTGATCCCTAAGGAGGAGGGAAATGTCAGCAGCACAACAGCCTCACACTTCCCAAAGTGAGGGAAAAGCATTTGGTTTCTGATGCTCTGGGATCCTTTAACCTGACAGTTTCCCCTGCAGTGAAAAAGAGGAATTCTGCAAAGGCTGAGCTGCCCTGTGGGCTCTGCCAGAACCAGAGGAGCCAAGAGCACAAGCCCAAGTGACAAACCAGAACCCCCAGGATGACAGCACCTCTTGGACAGGACACAGGCAGAGTTTAACAGCCTGAGCTGACTCAGTTAATTACAATTAATTACCACAGAGACAAAAGGCAGACTGGCTGTTCCCTGCTGAGCTACTGCCCTCGCCCTGCAGACAACTCCATCAGATCTCAGCTGTCAGGAACCAAATTCCCCTTCCAGCCCTTCCCCACATGGGATTTCAATGAAATTAAGGAGCTAATAAAGACATCCCAGGCACTGCCAGCTTCACAGCTACTTCATTTTCCTGGAAGTAAAGGGAATTATCGGCTCACCCCACGTTTCACACTGACCACCTGACCCCAGGCCCCATTCCCAGAACCTTATTCCAGCCTCCTGTTTGTATCTATCCCGGGCAAAGCCTTCCCAGGCCACAGATCTCAACAGAAACTTTAACAGAAAGCTCTAATTGCTATTTTTTTCCAGCACAGCAGACAGCTCTCTTGGCAGAACCCCCATGGGGAGAGTTACTGGAATAAAGTCCTGTTGCTAAATCAGTTGATTCTCTGGGTCGTGCCCGGGCAGAGAGGAGCCAGGCAGCTCTCCGGGGCAGGGAGGGGTTGTGTTTTTCCATGGAAGGAGGGAAAACAGCCTTTCATTCCCGCACCGAGGAGATCTGGCTCGTAATCCCGGTGTGACCCCCGAGCCTGTAATTACCTGGGAAGCTGCGAGCGCCGGGCTGAGCTGGGGGATGATGGAGCAAGGCTTCGGCCGGGCTTGGGATGCTGAACGGATCACGGAGAGGCTCTGCCGGTGGGAATTCCTGCTGGAATTCTGCACTGCGGCTCCCGGCTCTTCCCTGCTCCGTCCTTCTCCGCCTCCCTGCGCCCACCAGGCCGAGAACGCCGCTCGGAGCTTTTCCACATCGGCCGCTGCCCGCGGGAACCGGCGTCTCGCTGACCCTTTAAAGGGGAAAAAACCAGGATAAACACACGGTACAAACGGGTCCTTCGCTGAGGGGCCCCCGAGCCCCGGCGGGGAGGACGAGCTCGGGAGCTGCGGGGAGCCGGGGCCGCCGTCCCCGCCTCGGCCCCAGACC
>VZRZ01006914.1:200551-215419 GCA_013398175.1 Climacteris rufus | reverse complement strand
AAACAGGAAGGCCCCGCCCAACCCCACCAAGAGTGCCCCACCTTAACCCAACAGGAATGACCCAACCCAACAAGAGTGACCCACCTTAACCCAACGGGAATGACCCAACCCAACAAGAGTGACCCACCTTAACCCAACAGGAATGACCCAACCCAACAAGAGTGACCCACCTTAACCCTACAGGAATGACCCAACCCAATATGAATGATCCAGCATAACCCAGCACGAAAGACCCACCTCAACACAATCCAGCAGGAATGACCCAACCCAACAGGAATGATCCAACCCAACCCAACGCAACCCAACATGAATGACCCATCTCAAACCAACCCAACATGAATGACACATCTCAAACCAACCCAACATGAATGACCCATCTCAAACCAATCCAACAAGAATGACCCAACTCCACCCAACACAAATGATCCAATGTAACTCAGCATGAATGACCCACCTCAGCCCAATGGGAATGACCCACCTCAAGCCAACCCAACAGGAATGATCCAACCGAACCCGGTCCTTGTGCAGAGACTCCAGCTTCTCCCAGCCAAGACAACACTAGTGGATCCCAAACCCTCCCCCATGTCCCAGCAGCTCTTCTACCTCCTGCTCTTCTGCCATGGAGCAATTTTTTCCAGAGATCCCAGAAAATACCCTCAACTCTTCCTGCATCTCAGTGCTTTGAGAAAACAAGGAATGACCCAACCCAATCCAGCACGAATGACCCACCTCAACCCAACCAACAGGAATGACCCAAACCAGTCCAGCACTGATGACCCAGCCCAACTCAACGTGACACAACCCAACCCATCGTGAATGGTGGAACCCAGCCCAACTCAACACAGCCCAACCAGTGTGTGTGGGTGACACAGCACAGAAAGGAAAACCCACAGGAAACCCAGAGGACCTTCTAGAAAGCTCAAGGAGAGGAGGGCCATGGACTGGAGCTCCAGCTGGCTGGTCCTAACCTACCCTTGCTGCAACGCTGTTGGAATGAAAGAGAAAGAGGAAAACAACCTCTCCCATCTCTTCCCCTCCAAACAGGTTGGCAGTTCCTGGTAAGTCATGGCTGTGTGGACCTGGGAGTGCAGGGAGATCCTCTGGTGATCCAAGGGCTTTTGGAACTGGGGGACTTGTGCTGGTCCCCTGGGTGCAGTGGTGGGCTGCACTTGAGGCCACTTGCGGCATCACTGGCATTGCTGCTCCAGTTATGCTTCTCCCCAAGGCCAAACTCACGCTCCCAGGAATGCATCATGTCCCCGTGGAAACACAAATGCTTATTTATTTGACTTTTTTCAGTCTTTTTAAATTTAATTGAATTCCCCAATCTCTCTCTCTTTTTTTTTTTTTTGGTTATTCGAAGGAAGGAAGGAAGCCCAAACTCGGATGTTTGTTTGTTCTGTCCTGGCCGATGTTCCCTTGGTCGCACTCCAGTGGCTGATAAACTGGCAGGGAAGTGGAGCGTGGAGCACGGCGGAGCCTGGGAAAGGCCGGGACCCCACTTCCCCCCGCCTTACGTCACGGTTTCTCTCCGACTGTCTTGGCCTGGGGGCCGCCTCTGCCAGCTGCCTCCGCTCCCTCTGCTCCCGCCTTTGTCATCGGCTCACGAGACCGTGCTTGGTGGCACATCCACAAGAACATCTCCTTGCCACCCAGATTCCTGGGTGCTGCCCTGCTGTCACCTCCAAACTCCTGACCCAGCAGGTGGCTGGGACCTGTGGCTCGCCCTGGCTGTGGGACCATGGAGAGGGAGATCCCACATGGATCCTGGCTCAGGTGTAGGCTGTGCTCCTCTCATGGACCTTCACCTTCTCTATCCAGGAAGGTCCCACCTGTGATGGTCCCACCCAGTGATGTCTGAGGCTGTCACACACCCCAGGCAGGGGAGGAGGGGGTACTTTGAGCAATGCTGGGAGCTCATCCTGTGGCTTCTGCCATGAGCCATTAGCTTGGAAAGTCTCCTTCCTCCAAGCTGGAATATGTTCCAGAAGAGCAAAATATTTTCAGGGTACAGAATATGTGCCTTGGGTGGGGGAGCTGGGAGCTTTGTGTTCCCTGCTTCCTGTTAGGGGACAGGGATGTGGTTCAAGGCAAGGGCAATGGGGGGTGGATCAGCTTGGGAAGCTTCTGAAGCTCCCTTGGGAAGAACATCTTCCCTGGGATATTGGGATGGGTCCAGGGGAGGTGAGATCCCCTTGTCTCCCAGGATCCCTGGGTCGGGAGACACATTTGGCTGGGCTCAGGAGATGAGTCCCTGGGAGCTTCACAGGGAAATGAGGGTGCAGAAGGTACCAGGGGTAGAGGCGTGGTGGGAAATGCTGGAACAGGAAAGCAAGGGGCCTGTCTCTCCTTTGGAAATGGAGCCTTTTACTCTCTCTGGTCTTTTCTTCGCAGCAGTGAGGGGCTCTGGAGAACCCCTTTGGGTGTCCCTCTTTAGCAGAGGACAGGAGGGAATGGGGGTGTCCCCTCCACCCCTCAGGTCCTTGTGCAGGAGACTCCAGCTTCTCCCAGCCAAGACAACATGAGCGGCTCCCAAACCTCCTCCCTGGGGCCCCACATCCCAGTGGCTCTTCTACCTCCTGCTCCTCTGCCACAGAGCAGTGTCTTCCAGGGATCCCAGCAAATTCCCTCATCTCTTCCAGCATCTCAGTGCTTTGGGAGAGGGATTTACTTCAATGATCCAGAGCACCCCAGTGGGCGTCTGGGTCCGGTGAGGAAAGCGCAGGCTGAGGGGAAAGGTCTCTCTCTGCCCATCCCTTGGTACAAGGTCACCCTCCCTTTCCATGGTCCCAATAACCACTTGGGAGGCTCCTGGCTCTGGCTCCCTTCTCCCAACCCTGTGTGCTTGGCAAAGGAGCCACCCCAAGCTGTGCAGCCCTGTGGAGGCAGTGGTGGGTGCTGGTGGGCGCTGGTGGGCATTGGTGGCTTTCCTGGAGTGAGGAGGGATGCTCCAAGGGGTTCCTTGAGCTCTGTGTAGAGCAAGGTGCTCCCCAGCCCCACATGGCACAGCAGGCCCTGCCCTGGCTCACTGCCCACCGGCCTGGGACCCATTCCAGAGGATAAAATATAGCCTTGGTGCTGCTAATTGGAGCTCTTTCCCTACGCTTCCTCCTCTCCCTCTGCTGCCGCCCCTGGCTCCGCAGGGTCAATAAGTGATTCGCATTAAGCAGAGTCTCTGTGGGTTCCGTGTGGCTCCGGCAGCAGCCGGGGCTCTGCTGGGGGTGGCAGGAGGGGGCTGCATCCACAGGGTGAATCCCCCAGACCCCCCAGGATGGGAGACAAATCCTTGAGGGTCTCCTCCATCCAAAGCTGCTCCCGTCACATGGTTCTGCTGCCTTTCCCTGTGTCCCTGGGGTCCCCCTGCACCTTCTCCATGTCCCCCCCTGCTTCAGCCCCTCTCTCCCCCCGACCCCTCCCCTCCGGCTGGCCACCGGCAGACAGCCGCTATCGATTTTCCTGGGTCAGCAAAACGCGGCCGTGGGGGGAGCTGGGCAGTGGTGACACGGGCAATGGCAGCGCTGGCACTCCAGGGGTGATGGGGGAGCTGTCGGGAGAGCTGTCCCTGTCCCCAGGTCCCCGCCACGCCCGCATCCCCTTTCCTGGGAGGCACTGGTAGTTCTTCCTCCCCTGTGCCCCGAGCAGCTCCGGTTCCTGAGATCCAGTGGTGGGGAAATGCAGCTCCGCCATGGGATCACTCTGGAAGTTGGGCAGTAGGAAACCCTCAGCCTTGCTTTGGGCACGAAGAACCCTTTGCTCCCTCCAAACAGACCCAGGTGGATCAGGACGTGGTTTCCCCAGGGAGCCTGTGAGTTTCTCAAGCCTTTTCCCAGCTGGAATCCCACAGTCCCCCTGAGCTGCTGGGGGACACCAGCAGTGTGAGAGAAGAGACATCCAACACTGAGACTGGATCCTTGCCCTCTTCCCAGCCTCCTGGAATCATCCCTGGTGAAGAGGCTTTGTATCATGGTGTCTTGGAAAGCAGTGGCCAACTTCCTCCTCTGGCCATGCCCCAGAGTTCTTCCACATTTCCCATAGGATCTCCCAAATTAACACAGAATGAGGATAAGCCACTGCACTGTCAGAAGTGATAAACTGAGTCAGGAGCCAGGAACCGACTAAATTTCCTGATTTCCATGGACATGTGCTTGGTGATGTCCTTCAGAAAGGAAGGAGATGACCAGGACTGGCAAAGCCAAAATCTTTCCTTCGGACTTCATTTCCTGGGTATTTGTTGTGGAGCAGCAGGGCCTCTCCCAGGCTCACTCCCCGCACACCTGGACAATCACAAAACCTTCAGCCTCACCTTGCCTCCGTAAGAAAATCTTCAGCCTCTCATTTTGCTCTCTGGGAAAATGGGATATCCCAGGAGGGACAGGGATGCTGGTTCAGGGATGGGGCAGCAGCTGCACCTTCCCAAGACTCCCCATGGAGAGAAGGGGAAGGTGACCCTTTACACAGCCAAAATTTCCCCTCCTGTGCAGGGACTGGATGCATTTCCTGCCCCAAAGCAGATTTTGGGGAGGGAAGAGATGGGCCTCACCAGGAGTGAGCGGGGAAGGTGGGATGAGTCACGTGGAAGCCACGTGGAGACTGAGCCCATTAAATCCGGGTTGAATCTGGGACCTCGGTGGCTCTGTGTGTTTGAGCTGAGGGTCAGAGCCCTGCTAGGACCCATGTCCCGTGTCCCCAGCTCTGTCCCATGGATCCTGCATGGGCATCACCCCTGTACTCCATCCCTCGTGCCAGGGCCTTGTCCTCTCTCACCCTGCTGGACCCAGGACACAGCCCTGGCATGGGGCTCCCCAGCTCCAAACTGCCCAATGGAACATGTGGGACCTCCCTGGGAGGTGTCAGCTCTGGGGAATGTGGTCCCCGATGCCACCCATCCCCGGCAGGGGACAAGGGGATGCTGTGTGCAGGTCCCCTTTTCCAGCAGTTGCTGTGTTTCAGAGCAAGGACAGCTCTGCCTGCACTGAGGGCAGCGTGACCAGAGAGCTCCATCCCCTTTGGAGCATCCCTGGGCTCACTCCCCACCCCAGGGACACCCTTCACCCCGGTGTCACTGCTTTGGCTGCTTCCCATCCTGCTTTCCCCATCCACCCTGACTTTCCCACTGGCTGAGCTGAGCCTTTCCATGGCCCCCTGGGTCCTGCTTGGAGTGGAGGAACGTATTTTTCCAGCCTGGGGTTTCTTTGTGCTCATAAGTGGCCCTGGGTGTGGGCACAGAGGCAGATAAAGGGGTGGTCCCCATCCAGGCGAGTCCTCGTGCTCATCCCACCCTGGCAGTGCACAAGGATGAGCTGCATCCCTGGGGATTATTCTTGGACTGCCAGGACACACCTGGAAAGCCCTGGAAATCTCTGGCAGGAGAGCCCTGCCTCATCTAGGGACCTTCTCCCTCCTCCTCACCTTTCACAGCTTATTAAGAGGCTTTAATTGTCTCTGCCACTCTGTGCCATAAGTTCTGCGGATGTCGAGGAGGAGGGCACAGGGCTGGAGCTCACCTGTGTCGTGCCGGTGTGGGAGGAGACCCCTCCTCGTGGTGTGCTTTAACCTCCTGCTCCTCCTGCTCGTGTGTCCCACCCCGGGGTCGGGCTGTGCAGCCGGACAGGCTCCAGCCCCTGCTGGAAGGTGGTCTGGGGGGTGGGCAGCAGGGGGACGCTGACATCACCCCTCCTTCTCTAATGGAGCCCTGACGCCTGTCTGGGATGCTGCTTTTCCTGGGAAGCATGAGCTGGGCATGTGAGACCCTGGAGCATGGCATCACCATGGTTGGACCCTCCCCTCTCCTCCAGACCCATCTGGAGGCAACAGGGAATCCTCTGCCCCTCTGGAGAGGGGAGCAGATCCCCCACTCTGCTCTGGCTGGAGACCCTCAACCTCCAAAGCATTGCCGGCACCTCAGAAGATCCTTCCATGCCTCAGGCATCTTCATGCCATGGGTGGACATTCCTGGGGCATTTGGGGGCTCAGCTCAGAGCAGGTGCCCGTGGGCAGGTGGGAGATGTTGGGGGGCAGCGAGGGATGGGGTGTGAGGGGGCAGAGCCTCTGTGCCAGCAGACGAAGGTGAGGAGGTGAGAGAAGGTCAGAAAAGTTTTTGCCTGGCCCGAAAGCCTGAGGCAGGAGGGTCCGAGATAACCACTGTTATTTAATTTATTTTTTCTAAATAAAAAAAAGGAAGGAAGTTAATAAATAATGTAAAGTGGAGAATGCATTAATGAAAGGGAGAGCGAGGCAGAGAGAGGGAGAGAGAGGAAGGGACAGGGCAGAGTGAGAGCACAGGGAGGGGGGGAAGATATTCCTGCCGGTATCGATTGGATATGATTACATTAGAGCTATCAAATATTCATACTACATTCCACAAGAGGTCATTGTGTGTGTTTTTCCAATTTAGCTCTGCCTTGGTGCAGGCTCCGGGTGGGAAGAGGCTGTGAACACGGCTCCAGCCCCCGGCCCTGGGGCTGCCCACGCCCATGGCCACAGGGATGTCACCCACCGCAGTGTGACATGCTCGGGGTGGGATGGGGGGCTGGGGTGGGGGTGCTGAGCTGTCTGCTGGCCCTGAGGGTCCTTCACAAAGTCCCCGAGGGCTGTGTGGGTGCAAAAACAGGGGGGGCACGCATGTCCCAGCTCCAGCACCTCCCTGGCAAACACTGCTCCCTCCCCGGCGAGCTCAGGGCCCGTGGTCACTATTTACTGGCTGCTCCAGGCTGTTCCTTGTCCTTAATGGAGCATTTTAGCTGGGGTGTCCCTTTGCCAGCCGGGCAGGGTCAGCCCAGGCCACGAAGCCGGGCGGGAGGCGGATGAGATGCCGTGTGGATGCAGGCAGGGATGTGTGGCAGGGCTCCCGCTGCAGTGCCCATCTGTCCGGGCACACTGGCTCCGCTCTCCCTGCCTCCATCCATCCCTCCCTCCAGGCTGCCTGTGCCACCAGGACCCTCCCCGAGACAGCCACGAGTGACAATGACCTGCAGCACCAGTGCTCCTGAGTTAGGGCTTCAAGGACACAACTCTGTGGAGAGAGTGGCCGGTGTGCAAACCTGGTCCATCACCCTGAGGAGGCAGCTGAGGAGCTGAGGGTTTTATTTCCACACATGGCACTTCCCTTGCCTGTGCCTCAGTTTCCCTGTTTGTTCACCTTCCTGCAGCATCCCCGGGGCACTGCTGTCCCCGCAGCCCCCAGCCCTGGCGGCCCTGCCAAGCCCCCCTGCCCTCCGCCCGCCGCGGCCCCGGGCGTTGGGAGCCAGCGCTGCCTTCTCTCCTTACATTAATAAAAATTTTACAGCACGGTGGCAGGAAATGCATTTTCAGTTCATCTGCTGCAGCTATTAGATTACCAGGAAATGGCTGGCTGGCTGGCGGCCAGGGCTCCGCAGGGCCACGGCGCAGGGAGAAGGCGAGCAGAGCACCGGGATGAGCCCATGACAGCGGTGCCCATCCTCCTGGATGTCCCCACGCTGTGCCAGGCTGTGCCCACCAGCTCTGCCCGAGTGCTGGGTGCCTGGCGTGAGGCTCCCCGGGGATGCTCCGAGCTGGAGGGGATGGATCTGGTCCCTGCTGCTTTGGGAAGCTGGGATGAGCAGGGGAGGTGGCTCTTGATGAGTCTCTGCTCTGTGCTAAGACCAGCAGAGCACAACTGGCCACGGCCTCTGCTGTGCTGGGTTCCAGGGAAAAGTGAAAGATTTGGGGTTGAGATCAGGGAAAGATGTGAGTGTTGGGGCTGGGACCTGAGAGATGTGGGAGATTTGGGGCTGAAATCAGGGAGAGGTGGGATTTGGGGCTGGGACCAGGGAAAGTTGGGAGATTTGGGAATGGGACCAGGGAGAGGTGGGAGATTTGGGGCTGGGACGGGGAGGACACATTCACTGAGTGCAGCAGGTCTCTGCAGAGGTTGGTTATTCCAAGCCATGGGATTTCTGAACCACCAGGCTGGGCTGGAGGCAAGCGGAGCCTGGGAAAGAGTTAAACCTGTGTTGTCTGTAAAAGAGCTGGGGGGGGTAGGTGCTGGCTATAAATACCTGTACCTGCCTCAGAGGTGGCAGTGCTAATGAAGGCAGGGAATTGTGAGCAGCCCCTCGGGGAGGGGGGGAGCAGTGGCTCTGTGGGCCCCAGGGAGGGAGGGACAGACGGGACGGGGTTTTAGGGACCTGGTTTTTAGGCTAGGCAGGATTTTCAGGAGAAGCCTCTTAGAGGTGACTGCAGTGAGTGCTGGAGCTGCTCGGTACAGGTGGGACAGTTTTATGCCGGGATCCCTGGAGCCCAGCCCAGCCATGGGCCCTGGGATCCTTTCTATGACCCTGGAATGATCCTGGGATCATTTCCACGTGAGCATCAGGCACCAAAGGGAAGTACCTTCCTTTGGAGGGGGTGATACCCTGGGGCAGCGGGTGGTCCCTCCTGGGAGAAACCCGGGCTCCAGAGGGATGCTCGAGGCTCCAGAGGGATGCTCACAGCTCCCTGTCAGAGCCTGGCAACATCTCGGGGGGCTCAAGCCCTCTGTGCCTGCCCGACCTCCCAGAGCTCCTGAGGTGGGTGCAGGATGCTGCTTTTGGGAAGGAGGTGACCCCAGCCCTGCCGTGGTGACATCTCCATCTCCTCTCTGGTACCCGCGGCTGGAGCGGAGTGGAGAGGACACCTGGGAAATGAGTGATGGCAAATAGGGAAGGCAAGGAATGATGGCAGGGAACAGAGCAAGGAAGGGAGCAAAGTGTGGGGAGAAAGGGAGGTCTGAGCCTCACTGGGGTTTATTAAAGTTTGAGAGAACAGAAACCCTGGTTTGCGTGGAGGGGACCGGCTATTTTTAGCCGTGGGTAGGATGTCAGCTCTGAAAATAGCCTGCTACCAGTTTCTAATGAAATCCTCTCTTTGGCTCTCACCCGGAGCGAGTTTGGAGGGGGAGGATCGCTGTCACACCCGCAGCCGAGGAGCTCCTGACATTCACAATGACTCGCATGGTTTTTTTCTTATTTATTTATTTATTTTTTTTTCCTTCCCCCTCCGGTTTCTCCTATTCTTCGCCGGCTCTGCCTTACGCCGAGCAGAGGAGTCACCAGCCAAAAAAGTGACTGCGGGGGCGGCGCTGCTTAGCTACGGCCAAATCCCAGCAGCATGTGACCAGCTTGGCAATTTAATAGGGAGCCCTGCTCCCCGGCACACGCGCGCTCGAGTTAAAGTGACATTGAAACGGGGACTCCAAGTGCTGAAGGCACAGGAATTCGGGGGAGCTGCCTCCTCTCAGCCCCTCCATCCATCCCTGGGGAGGGGGGTTTGCTCCATGGGGTGTGGGAGCGGGAAGGGTGGTACCCAGGTGAGGAAGGATGCTCGGGACAGGTCTGTGGACTGGGGAGGGAGAAGGAGTTGGGAGAGCTGCTGCAGGGAGGATGGAGCTGGTGTGGGGAGAGCTGAGCGTCCTGGAGCACCAGCAGGAGGGATCCCTGGTGTGTACGGGATCTCTGCTGTGCATGGGATACCTGGGATACCTGGTGGATGTGGGATACCTGATACTGGAATCCCTGCTGCATGTGGGATACTGGTGGATGTGGGATACCTGCTGTTCATGGGATACCTGGTACATGTGGGATACCTGGTGTACATGGGATACCTGGTGTACATGGGATACCTGGTACATGTGGGATACCTGGTGGATGTGGGATACCTGATACTGGAATCCCTGGTGCACATGGGATACCCGGTGTATGTGGGATACCTGCTGTACATGGGACACCTTGCACATGTGGGATACCTGGTGTATGTGGGATACCTGCTGTACATGGGATACCTGGTACATGTGGGATACCTGGTGGATGTGGGATACCTGATACTGGAATCCCTGGTGCACGTGGGATACCTGGTGTATGTGGGATACCTGCTGTACGTGGGATACCTAGTACATGTGGGATACCTGGTGTATGTGGGATACCTGGCACATGCAGGATACCTTGTACATGTGGAACACCTGGTGTACATGGGATACCTGGTACATGTGGGATACCTGGTACATGTGGTGGAGCTCAGTCTGGGAGTGCTGGACAGCCTGAAGAAGACCTGGAAGAGTGGGTGGTGACTGCTCCCAGGAAAGATCAGGGACCACTCAAGGAGCATCATGGGGAGCACAGGGCAGAGAATTCAGGGGGAGAGAGTTCCCTGAGGGCTTGGGGACAGAAGAAACACCCATGGGAGCACCATGTACCCACCAAGGCAGGGATGAAGGTGCCACACAGGCACAGGCTGGGTGAGAAATGCGTATCCTGCAGAGGTCTGGTGTGACTTGGCAAAGGGACGGGGGCTCCAAGGCCTTTTTGGGGACATTCAGGGTCTGGAGGGTGCAAACCCTTTGTCACTTGATTCCCCAGTGGGTTTTGGGTGGGATCCAGCTCCAGAGCTGTACCACAGGCACAACAGTGCCCAGACACCTTCCAGGGAGCTGGAAGAGGGAGTTAACAATTTCCTAGCAGGGAAATGCTTTCACTGACCATCCCTTGATATCTCAGCATCTCCTCACCCACCCTGCTTAGGTTCGCCAGGATCTCAGGGCTGGGGTCTCACTTTGGAGCCAGCACTGCCCGAGTCACGTCTGGTTTCTCTGTTGGGAGGGGGATGTGGCTTTGGGCAGGGAGGACAGACGTTCTCCGTAGGAGAAGAGCTGCTGTGGAAGTGTGGGCAGCCCATTGATCATGGAGTCATGGAATGATTTGGGTTGGAAGGCACATTAAAGATCCTCTAGCTTCAACCCCCTGTGGGGACACTAAAAATACATTTCATAGAATGATATAATCCCAGAATGGTTTGGGTTGGAAGGGAGCTTAAAGATCTAGTTTGGACCCTCTGCCATGGGCAGGGACACCTCCCACTGTCCCAAGCTGCTCCAGGCCCCATCCAGCCTGGCCTTGGGCACTTCCAGGGATGGGGCAGCCACAGCTTCTCTGGGCACCCTGTGCCAGGGCCTGGCACTGGGACATTTCAACATCTGGTGCTCGCTGTACACAACAGGACATGGAAAACCATGACATGGAAATCATTGCCCCTGCCCTCCTGTCCCCCCGGGCTGGGTGGCGGTGCCGGATCCCTGCTCGCTCCGAGCACTGGAGGGTGTCCCTGGAGACGGCTGCTCCTGCTCGGCGCGGGGCCGGAACCATCTGCATCAATGAGTCAGCAGGACCCACTTAACACTTCCCCAGCAGGATCTGCTCCTCTCTCCCGACAGAATGGGCAGCTCTGGCAGGCTCTGGCAGCGTGTTACAATCTCAGCTCATTAAGGGACGCATCCTGAGCGCTTTATTGATGTTTTATGCTGCCTGGCTCCATCTTCAGAGGGAAACTCTCATTGCAGTCAATGACTACACCTCCGGGTGCTGCAGGCTGAGCACGGAGCTCCGGATCCAGCTCCTGGAGAGGCAGGCTCAGCTCCCATGGCTACACTGCAAACCGTGGGGTTTGACCCCAAAGCGGCCAAGAATCACCTCAGGGCCGGGATCCCTGTGGAGCGTTTTCTTTCCAGGGACTAGGGAATGTTCAAAAGGAAAACACAAGGAAGGGGTTGGATTTTTTCCTTGCTTAACCCTCTTTCTGTGCAAAGGAGCTGCATGACAGGGAAGGGAAATGATGTTTCCTCTCCCCCAGCGCTGCCGTCTGTTCAGCCAAAGCCCAGCCGGGTGGGTGTCCCTGGCCTCCTCCCCACAGCGTGCTGGGAGCCACATGTCCCCCACCTCAGGAGAGTCACAGTCCTTTAATAAGTTCCCCAGCGCTGGCTGTTGCTTCTAAAAAGCCTGTGGCACTGTCTGGCTTCAAGTGGCTTTTACATAATACAGACTGTCAGGCTAGATGAGCATCACGGTCCCTTCTGGCCCTAAAATCTGTGAATCTCCAAATTAGAGGGCACCAGCACCTCCTTGTTTCTGGCTGATTGAATCAGGGGAATCGCGTGTTCTCTTTCTCCTCTCTCTTTTTTTTCTCCCTCCCCTGCATCATCTTTAACTGGAGGTGAATTACCCTCCCCCTGAGCCCAGCCTTGGCAAACGGCAGCAGGAGAGAGCAGGCAGCTTCACCCTTGCTCTGGGATATCCTTCTCTCCACTGCCCACTCCAGGGCTGCTTTCCAGGGGTGAATTGTCTGACTGTGGGCACAGGCAGGGCTGGAGCTGGTCAGGCTCAGAGGCGACGGGAAAATCTGTGTGGAAAACGGTGCTTAGCTCTCGTGCTTGTTTTAAAATCACAACTGAGTTCTCCAGCCTCCAGACCGAGCTCCTTTGGATTTGTGAACAAGGTCTGGATCTAGAGAAACACTTTTTGGGAAGGGAAAGGAAAACAAGGGACTCCCCACCTGTTTGGGGGTGTTGGGGATGTGCGGGAGGAATGGGAAGAGCAAAATGGGGAGGAATCGCTGCTGATCTGTGGGGATTGTTGGGGATGGGGGCTCCCTAAATGCAGGGAGCTGCAAAAGGAGCAGGCTCAGCTGCAGTTGGGAACCCCAGGATGTGCTGCTGCCACCTCGATGCTGTGTCTCTGTGCTCTCAGCTGCCCAGGCAGGACAGGCACTGACAGGCTCAAATAGAAATGGGACACCCAGAAGCTGCTTCTGCCCATCCCTTTGGGCAGGAGCCCAGGGGCGTTCAAGGGCTTAAAGGTGGTGGATTCCAGCTGGGATGAGGAGTGGAACCAGACCCAAAGGTGAGCTGTGAGGAGCCGGGGTGGGTTGCAGGCAGGGGCTCAGGAGGGGCAGAGCATGGGCTGAAGGAGGGATGTTCAATGCCCTGCTCCCACACCCCCACACAGGGAGAGATGGCCAGAAAGCCACAGAAGTCTCCCACCTTTCTCTGCCACAGCTCATCAGGAGGAACCACATCCCTTTCCCAACAGCCAAAACCTCTCCAAACCCGGGGGGCTCCATCCCAGACCCTTCCTTTGGGGGAGGCTCTAAACTTTCCTGCTTTGCAAACGCACTCGGGTTTCCAGCCCTCCTCTTCAGCGATGCTGTGGTCAATAACTCACCAGGAGGCTGCTATTTTCCCTCTGCTTCCCACCCTCCCACTCCTCCCGGGAGCTCTGCATTCATGCCTTTTTGGCCCTCCCTCGGCAGCCAGTGAGGAATAAAGCGGCGCCGGCTGAGCACGACGCAGGCTGCGCTGGGATGCTGTGAGCCAGCGAGGGAAGCCTGAATCACCGGCACCTCAAGGTGGGAGTGAGAGATTTGGGCTGGGAGAAAGGGAGGACATCACACGTGCTCCCAGGAGTCAGGTGCTCCCAGCCAGCTGGCTGGGAATTGGGCAACTCGGATCCTTTATGTGCCTTTAAAGACGGAGCTGAGGGCGATGGGGAGAAGAGGAGGGGCCGGTGGGAGCACAGAGGGATTCAGTCTGGAGGCTCTGAGCTGGAGCTGAGGGATGCTGTCAGGGACTGGTTCTTGGAGAAACTTCTGGAGGAGCATCCCTGGAGGGAACCCATGGAGATGGAGAAATGCTCAGCCCAGAAATGCCTAAAAATGAAGCTGGAAAGGCTCAGCTGGGCACCGTGTGGGAGAGTGGAGTCACTGGCCTCAGCTGGGAAGGATTCCAGTGCTTCTGCTGGCATCAGCTGGGAGGGAGCCCCTGAGGTCCGTGGGATCACCCTGGTTTGTCCCCATTTGTTAGAGCCACAGGCAGCAGAGCTGGATTTGTCACCTTTATTCTGGGTCCTTCTCCTCCCCTGTGTCCTCATCCTGCTCTCACACATGCAGACCCTGTGTTTGCTATCGAGTCTGGGGACCTGCCCGCCCCGAGGGTGTTCTGTGCTGCAGGGGACCTGGCTGTGGGGGTGAGGGCTTGATGGCTTCAGCTTCTCATGTCTGAGACAGGTTCTGAGCCCTCCCTGAGCTGGGGATGTCGCTTGGCCCATGTAGTGAACACTCCCAGAAAGGATGGGTGACTGCCCTGGAAGCGTCAAGAGGACTGGAGGGAGGGTGGGGGCTCTGGTGGGCTCCACAGGTGACATCCAGGGTCAGCAAGGGGGCCTGCTGTCTTTGGGACTGTCAAACCAGGTCCAGCTTACTTATAAATGGGGCTGAGGGGTGTCCCAAGGATCCCTGGTGCTCCTGAGCCATGGTCAGAGAGAGCAGCGAGGAGGAGCAAGCAGCAACTGAGGAAAACCTCTGGGATGGAACATTCAGGTCTTGCTTGGACCCTGAGTCCGAGGTTGTTGTTTCTGGGACAGTGGGATGTGTGGGCTGGTTCTGTGGGTCTCAGTATGGAAAAACCACTTTCCAGCCTAAGTATCTCTTTCAGGAGCTAATTCAGGTGTGGCTTTGGACTTTTGGGAAGTATCAGGGGTGGACGGCACCGGGACTCTCCCTGGTGCCTCCTGGGAATAGGTGAGCTGGGAGAACGTTGGACTCGATGACCTTAGAGGCCTTTCCCCACCTTTCCCATGCTTCTGTGAGGTGACTGTGCCCGTTTCACAGCGACTTACGGATCAAACCCGAGGTGACAGATCCCGGGAGTCGCTCCCTGCCCTGTGCAGCCCATCCCGACGCGAGCTGCCCGCGGTGTCACGGTGACCCCAGCCCAGCCCGTGACGCTGCTGTGTGTCCCCACGGGGAGCTGTCCCGGGGGGCGCAGGGGGAACACCGGCCCGGGGGGCGCGGGGAGGGACGCGGAGCCCGGGGCAGACGGAAACGTTTAAATAGCGGCTGAGCATCCCGCGGCGGGGCTGGGCGGCAGCGGCGCCTGGGGAGCGCTGCGGGGCTCTGCGGGGCCGCTAATGGGCCGAGTCCATTTCAGCGGGATGACGCCACTTGGGTAAAGCGTTAAGAGCTCCGGGAAGGCAGCGCAGAGCGAGGGGGAGCGCGATGCTCCCGGGCAGCGCCAGGTCCCTCCCTCCTCCCTCCATCCCTCCTCCT